>BQNB010157490.1:0-15144 GCA_026074375.1 Tanacetum coccineum | reverse complement strand
CACCACATAGCAATCAAAAGAATAAAGTAAAAGACCACCATAGGAAAGTTAAATCTAGTTTGAATAAGATGAATTCTGTTTCTGTACCTATCAGTAATGCACATGTTAATCATTCTGTGAGAAATGCTAAGTTTGAATCTATTTGTGCTATCTGGAATAAATGTTTATTTGATGCTAATCATGATATGTGTCTTGTTGATTTTGTGAATGATATGAATTTGCATTCAAAATCTAAATCTAAAAGAAACAAAAAGAGTAAAGCTTGGAAACATACGGGTAAAGTGTTCACTGATGTAGGATATAAGTGGAAACTAATAGGAAGATTTTTCACTATAGTTGGTAACTCGTGCCCTTTAACTAGGATCACTCCTAAGAAAATAGTGCATCTTAAGGAAACCACTCCTAATTCAGTTGAAACACCAAAACCAGAGATTAAAGTCTATAGTAGGATACCCAAACAAATAAAATTAGTAGGTTCTAGTAAAAAAGCTAATATTGTAGAATCTAAGATTTCTAACAAGTTGAAACCCAATCATTTGTAAGGATCCAATACTACAGATGTTCCATCTTTTTCTTCGCTTGTCAATGACAGGTTGTCCATATCGTTCTCTAATATCTGGACTCTGAATGTTCAAAACATATGACAGGGAACCGCTCTTAGCTCATGAACTTCGTCAGTAAATTTCTAGGAACTATTCGATTCGGAAATGACCAAGTTGCAAAGATAATGGGGTATGGTGACTATCAGCTAGGGAATGTAATTATCTCAAGGGTGTACTATTTTGAGGGGCTTAGACATAACTTGTTTTTTGTTGATATATTTTGTGACGCATACCTGAAGTCGCTTCGGAAAAAACACTTTCTTAGTTCGAAATTTAATAAAGGTGATTGATCTTACTGTCAGGTTACAGAGACACAAATCTCTACACAATTTCTCTTGATGACATGCTAAAGACTTCTCTGATCTGTCTTCTATCTAAAGCATCTTAGACTAAGAGCTGGTTATGGCACCGTCGGTTATCGCATCTCAACTTCGGTACTCTTAACAAGCTAGCCAAAGACGGTCTTGCTCGAGGTATTCCAAAACTTAAGTTTAAGAAAGATCATCTGTGTTCAGCATGTGCATTAGGAAAAAGCAACAAATCCTCTCATAAACCCAAAGCTGAGGACACTAACTAAGAGAAACTATATCTTTTACATATAGATCTTTGTGGCCTGATGCGTGTGAAGAGTATTAATGGGAAAAGTATATCTTGGTAATTGTTGACGATTATTAACGATTTACTTGGGTCAGATTTTTGAGATCAAAGGATGAAGCTCTCGATGCTATCATCAAGTGCATAAAAAATATTCAAGTTCATTTGAACACCATAGTCCGTAATGTTATAACAAATAATAGAACAGAATTTGTCAATCAGACCTTTTTGTGATTTCCTATGAAAGTCGCATTTCGCACAAACATATGTTGCTGCTCCGCACTCCTCAGCCGAGAACGGCCGTTGTACAAAAGGCAAACCCTAAACTCTTATGGAAGCTATCTCGCACAATGTGATATTTTTCAAAAGTTTCCTCTATTTTCTAATGGGGCTGAAGCATACCAACACAAAAAACGAGCTTGTTATACCCAAAATCGTTCCTTGACCCGTCTTCGCTACAACAAAACTCCTTATGAGTTGATGCACAACAAGAAGCCGGATTTATCATTCCTTCATGTCTTTGGTTCACTTTGTTATCCGACCAATGACAGTTAGGATTTAGGTAAACTAAATGCAAAGGCCGATAAGGTATTTTTTGGATACGCTCCCGCAAAGAAAGCTTTCAGAATCTATAACAGAAGAACCCAGAAAATTATGGAAACTATTCATGTGACATTCGATGAGCTGACAACAATGGCTTCTGAACAATTTAGTTCAGGACCTTGACTTCAATGTATGACTCCTGCAACATCCAATTCAGGACTCGTTTCAAACCCTATTCCTTAAAAACCTTGCAATCCACCAAAAAGAGATGATTAGGATCGTTTGCTTTAACCTATGTTCGATGAATACGTTAATCCTCCAACAATTGATGTCTCTCCAGTTCCATTAGCTCATGCACCAAGAGCTATCGATTTAGCCGATTCACCTGTGTCTACGTCAATTGACCAAGATGCTCCATCAACAAGTATCCCATCAACACAAGATCAAGAACATTCTCCAATTCTTTTTCAAGGCTTTAAAGAATCACGCGAACAAATAGCCACATTTTCATGAGTGAACCACTTCATGAGTCTCTTTATAAAACTACACTTATAAGGATCCGACATCTAATGTGAGACCAATCCACTCTCCATTCGAATCACTTGGTAGATGGACTAAGGATCATCCAATAGCAAATGTAATCAGAGATCCTTCTCGTTCTGTCTCCACCAAAAAGCAACTACAGACTGATGACATGTGGTGTTACTTTGATGCCTTCCTAACTTTAGTCGAACCAAAGAACTTCAAACAAGCAATGAACAAACCATCATGGATTGATGCAATGCAAGAAGAAATTCATGAATTTGAAAGGCTAAAAGTTTAGGAATATTGTGTCTGTCTATATAACACGTCATGTTGAACAAACGATAAATGAAATGGGATTTATAAGGTCAAGACAGACAAATTTGGTGGGGTACTAAAGAATAAGGCTAGATTAGTTGCTCAGGGATTTAGGAAAGAGGAGGGAATCGATTTTGAAGAATCATTTGCACCGGTTGCAAGAATAAAGGCCATCTGTATCTTCGTATTAAATGCAGCCAACAAGAATATGACGATTTTCCAAATTGTTAGACCTTAAAACCAATCTTTAACTCCTTAGCTTGTAAGGTTTAGTACCACTGATAAATCTAAAAATACTAAGGATGAAACTTTGATTTGAATGATATAAGCTATGCGGAATCTAGCTTATACCTCTAGAAGGTATATTCAATCAAATAGTGAATTTTGATTGACAACAAAGATATAACACCAAAAAGCTCCATAAGTAATACGATCAACTCTAACTTAGTGTGATATGGGTTTTACAACCCTTGAAGCTATATCTCTACACATACACTTTTTCTTAATGTAAATAAACTATGTCTATGGATCTCTTTATATAGAGAAGACCATAAGACTTACAAAGGAATCTTTATTGAATTAGGAAACTAGTAAATCAGTATTAAGTCAACATTAAATGTTTTTGACTACTCTTTAACTTCAACAATAATGTTGATCCATGTTTCCTTCTTAGCATATCTTGTTTCCTTGTACATTAGAATATATCGTTTTCCTTTGTACTCAATCAGCATTAACTGTATTCACTAGTAGCATTAACTTCAGTCTTCTATTTGACTAATCAGCATTAATTTCAACAACAACATTAACTTCAGATGTAATCTTCTCAATCAGCATTAACTTTCTATGTAATCTTCACAATCATCATTAACTTCAGTCTTTCAGCAGTATTAAGTTAGTACTGGCAGTAACACAACTTTGCTTCTACAGTACTAAATTACACTAGCAAGTAACTAACTGATTAGTACTGGCAGTATTAACATAGTTAATACTGTTAGTTATAAACTGACTACTAAATTATGTTTGACAGTATAAACTCTGTCTTGGCAGTATTAAGTATGAAGACTTTAATTCCCAACAATCCTCCCCTAAACTTGATATTCATCTTGTTAATCATCAAGTTTCTTCATTAAAGGCTTCTTGATCCCAACAATCCTCCCCTAAACTTGATGTTCATCTTTTGAATCTTCAAGTTTCTGGATAAAAGCTTTATCTTGCCTTGGAGGATGTAATTAAACACTTATTTACTTCTTGTACTATGACTTGTCATTTTGTTGAGTCAACTCTGCTCCTGCTTCTCTTTTCATCTTAGGGTTTGATTTAAACCCTCACTAAATCTTCCAATTTTGTCTCTAGGTTGCCCTGCACATAAGAAACTCAGACCTTCTTGGGAACCCAAGCCATTACAGACCTGGATCTTCCTCTTGCATCAACATAATCATATTTCTTCAAAGTGATTGATGCACTATTAGGTTTGACAGGTCTCCAAACCCAACATGCTGATGCTTTAACAACATTAACCCGATTCATTCTAACAACATTAACCACTGCCTTTTGTCTAGCAGTATTAACTTGTCTTGAGCAACAACAACAAACAGCATTAAGATAACTATGAGTCTCTAGCAGTATTAAGTTAAATTGGGCCAGACCTAGTTAAGATTTTTCTTGGAACCATGTGTCTTTTTGGATTGGGGTGAGTAATTCTTGGAGAATTTTGATGGTTCACCCTTCTTGCATTATTCCACACTGGTTTTTCCTCCCTTTGACCATTTAGCTGTCTCTTTTGTTTACATGTATACTGGAGGTGATCAAAACTTCCACAGACATAGCAGGCTTTATTGTGCATCACAAAATCATTTCCTAGTTGTTGGGACTTTTAATTATTCTAGTTTCTTTGATTTCCCTTAGGTTTTTGTGACCTGTACATTTCAGCATACAGCTGGGGAAAATAATTATCTCAAGGGTGTATTATGTTGAGGGGCTTGGATATAACTTTTTTTCTGTTGGACAATTTTGTGACGCGGATCTTGAAGTCTCTTTTCGGAAAAACATTTGCTTTATTCAGGATTTAGAAGGTGTTGATCTACTTTTAGGATCCAGAGACACAAATTTGTACACGATTTCTCTTGATGACATGCTAAAGACTTCTCCGATCTGTCTTCTATCAAAAGCATCAAATATTAAGAGCTGGTTATGGCACCGTTGGTTATCGCATCTCAACTTCGATAATCTTAACAAGCTAGCTAAAGACGGTCTTGCACGAGGCATTCCAAAACTTAAATTTCAAAAAGATCATCTGTGTTCTGCATGTGCATTAGGAAAAAGCAAGAAATCCTCTCATTAACCTAAAGTTGAAGACACTAATCAAGAGAAACTATATCTTTTGCATATGGATCTTTGTGGCCCGATACGTGTGGAGAGTATTAGCAGGAAAAAGTATATCTTGGTGATAGTTGACGATTACTCACGATTACTGGGTCTGATCTGTGATCAAAGATGAAGCTCCTAACGCTATCATCAAGTGCATCAAAAATATTCAAGTTCGTTTGAATGCCACAGTCCGTAATGTTCAAACATTTATACTTGTCACATGATGTACTTTATAATTTATAACACTTGATTGAATTTTATTCATGCTTTTATTTAATTTTCTGACATTAGGGGCATTTTGGTAATTTTGCACTTGTTCTGATTTTAGGGTTTTACACGAACTCTTGTGGAAGCTGCTCACACAATGTTGATATTTTCAAAAGCTCCACTGTTTTTATGGGCCGAATCAATCCATACAACTTGTTATACCCAAAACCGTTCTCTCATCCCCTCTGCTACAACAAAAATATTTATGAGCTAATGCACGACAAGAAGCTAGATTTATCGTTTCTTCATGTCCTTGGTTCACTCTGTTATCCGACCAATGACAGTGAGGATTTGGGTAAACTAACTGCAAAGGCTGATATTGGTATTTTTGTTGGTTACACGCCCGCAAAGAAAGCTTTCAGAATCTATAACAGGAGAACCTGCAAAATTATGGAAACCATTCATGTGACGTTCGATGAGCTGAAAGCAATAGCTTCTGAACAATTCGGTTCAGGACTCAAGCTTCAAGTTATGTCTCCTGCAACATCCAGTTCACGACTCGTTCCAAACCATATTCCTCAACAACCTTGTAATCCACCAAATAGAGATGATTGGGATCGTTTGTTCTAAACCATGTTCGATGAATACTTCAATCCTCCAACTATTGCTATCTCTCTAGCTCAAGTACTTGCTGCACCACGAACTGTTGATATAGCCGATTCACTTGTGTTTATGTCAATTGACCAAGATGCATCATCAACAAGTATCCCATCAACATAAAAGCAAGAACATTCTCCAATTATTTCTCAAGGTGTTGAAGAATCACCAGAAATACCACATTTTCATGATGATCCACTTCATGAATCTCTTCATGAAGACTCGACTTTTCAAGGATCATCATCTAATGTGCGACCATCCCACACTCCATTTGAACTTATTGGTAGATGGATTAAGGATCATCCTATAGCAAATGTGATCAGTGATCCTTCTCGTTCTGTCTCCATGAGAAAGCAACTCAAAACTAATGCCATGTGGTGTTACTCTGATGCCTTCCTAACTTCTGTAGAACCAAAGAACTTCAAACAAGCAATGACCGAACCATTATGGATCGATGCAATGCAAGAAGAAAGTCATGAATTTGAAAGACTACAAGTTTGATAATTAGTGCCGTGTCCAGATAAAGTCATGTTGATTAAACTAAAATGGATTTACAAGGTCAAGACAGACGAATTTGATGGGGTACTAAAGAATAAGGCTAGATTAGTTGCACAAGAATTCAAGCAAGAGGAGGGAATCAATTTAGAGGAATCATTTGCACCGGTTGCAAGAATAGAGGCCATCCGTATCTTCGTAGAAAATGCAGCCAACAAGAATATGGCAATTTTCCAAATGGGTGTTAAGGCTTTTTTAAATGGCGAGCTCAAAGAAGAGGTCTACATTTCTCAACCAGAAGGATTTGTGGATTAGGACAACCCATCGCATGTGTATACGCTCAAAAAGGTTCTGTACGGTCTTAAACAAGCACCACGTGCATGGTATGACATGCTGTCAATTTTTCTCCTTTCATAACATTTCTCCAAAGGTGTAGTTAATCTAACGCTCTTCACACGAAGATCTACAGGGGACACCAGTTGATGCTACACTTTACTGTGGCATGATTGGATCCCTCATGTATCTGACATCTAGTAGACCCGACCTTATCTATGCAGTCTGCTTATGTGCTTGGTATCAGGCAAAGCCTGCCAAAAAGCACCTACATGCGGTTAAACGGATCTTTCGATACCTAAAGGGAACCATTAACATGGGTCTTTGGTACTCGAATGATACCGATATGTCTCTAACAACATATTCATGCAGATCATGCACGGTGTCAGGACACTAGACGCAGTACATTAGGAAGCGCTCAATTCTTAGGTGATAAACTTGTTAGCTGGCCTTCCAAGAAGTAAAAGAGCATTGCGATCTCGAGTACACAGGCTAGATTTATTGCCTTATCTGGGTGTTGTGCTCAAATCCTATGGATGTGATCACAGCTAACAGATTATGGGTTTACATTCAATAAGATTCCTCTGTACTGCGACAACAAAAGTGCGATTACTTTATGCTGCAACAACGTTCAACACTCTAGAGCCAAGCACATTGATGTACGCTACCATTTTATAAAGGATCAAGTGGAGAATGGAATAGTTGAACTATACTTTGTTCAGACAAAATATTAACTGGCTGACATCTTCACCAAACCCTTTCCACGAGAAATATTCAACTTCTTGATCGAAAAGCTAGGAATAAGAAGCATGTTTCCTGAAACACTAAAACGTCTGACAGGGGAAGATGACGAGTAATGGTGGTAACTCGTGGTATATCCTGTTTATTATATGTATATAAGAAAACATAAAAACCCAAAAAGTTTTTTCATTTTTTATATATATAAACTTTTCAAAAAAGAAAATATAAAATATAAAACCATAAAGGAAAATAGAAAATTAAAAATCAAAAAAATACAAAAATAGTTTTTCATGACTTGTTTTCTAGCATCGATAATATTTACGGCTTTAGAAATGTCATTCAATAATGGCACAAAGCTGTAAATAAAGTCCGAATAGAAAATATGTCATATGGCTTGCTATTATTTCTGATAGCAACCCGATCTTCAAATTAAAGGCAAGTATTTTAAATATAAAACTTGACCTCTCAACGGGAAATTATTTTTTCTCGGGAATGAATTACTTCATATTCATTCAAAGGCTTGTGTTTACTTTGCAACACAACCCGTGCTTCCTTTATACAAATTAATGTACGTGTAAGTGCATTTATTTGTCAAAATTAGAGAAATCTTATTTAATGGTGTTGATTTTTCAGAAATAAAATAATCATCTCAGTAATTCATTAGAAAATGATTTTTCAAAGCATTTGACCACTCAAATAACGACTACAACTCTTTAAATAGAAAACGGTCATTGTTCGAGGGGGAGAAAATGCCAAATTTCTTCTTTAAAAGTCATCAAGAAATAAAAGGAAAAATGTTTCTAAACAATAACAGGATAATATTGAAAGGGGAGTTAATTAATTTTAATTTACTTATGAATTAGATGTTATGTGTTTGTGCCTTTAGGGTCTTGATAGCATTTATTATGGTTTAGTGTAACTTATTAAAAGTTTAGGGACTTAAAGTGTAAAAAGTTAAACTAGTTTAAACCATAAGTATGTTATTAATGAAAATAGAAAGGAGTAGATAGCTCAGGGGGCATTTGTGTAAAAAATAAAAAGTTTTAACAAAAAATACCCCCTTACCTCCGTCACTCAAACACACACACACACACACACACACACAATCTCACTCAAAATTTTTCCCTCCATTGATACTACTCGAAACAAATCAAGAACCTTCTTATCTGTGAATTTAAAGCCTTGAGGTAACTACAAATGTGTTCCTTACAATCTTATCATCTCATATCCAAAAATTATAACACGATATTTTGCTCGATTTCCTTAAAAAATTGGTTTAGGGTTTGTCAAAATAAAAAATGGTCTAAATTCTAAATTGAATGAGGGGTTTTGATGATTAAGGTATGTAGATTACTCGACTATAACCGTTTTTTTGGGGTAAAAAACAAACGGATTTTGCTTGATTCTTAGTTTCAAAAAAGTGGGTTTAAGGAAGAACATGGTATATGTTAGTGGGTTTGTGTTTAATACGTGTTAAAGTATGACCCTGAATACATGTGAGTGAGAAAATCTATATCTTGTATGTGAATTTTGTATGCTTGAGTAAAAAGTGTGAAAATATACTCGTTTTGCATTTTAGGTAAAAATTTTGTGGTTGATTCATGTTATAACGGATATATGATGTTTTTATATGCTTGATTCATGTATTTGTGTAGTTTAATTGCCATAAAATTTGGTTTTGTGAAATTCAAAATTATTGGGGGCGATTTATACACTAGTGTATAGACGCGTTTTATACACACATGTATAGACGGCGATTCATACACTTGTGTATAGATGGCGATTTACACACTCGTGTATAGACAGCGTTTTATACACTCGTGTATAGACGGCGATTTATACACTCGTGTATATGCGGCGATTTATGCAGCTTTTTAGGTGGCGATTTATACATATCCTTATAGGTGGCGATTTATACACATTTCCGTAGGCGGTGATTTATACACATTTCCTTAGACGGGGATTTATACACATTTCCATAGACGGTGATTTATACAGCTTTTTACGTGGCGATTTATACAGCTTTTTAGGCGGCGATTTATACAGTTATAGGGGGCGATTTATACATGATTTATAAGAAATGATTTATTCCTAAATGTTTTTACTAGATAACTAGTCTTAAGTTAAATCTTCTTCATATCATATGAAAGTTGCAATCTTGACTGTGTTTGACCACGTGTTAGTTTGTTGACCCTTTAAGTTGACTTTCTAATTTGTGTCTTTCGTCTTATAATTTGTTTGAATGCCTAATAAAATGTGATAAATCTGTCTAGTTAATGTATATAAGTTGCTTCTCTAAGTCTATCCCTATGAATCAAATAGGTCAATCAATGATATATAATTTTGTTTGTATATGAACTGTATTGGAATATTCTTAGCAGAAACATGAATCCAATTGCCACTCAACAAGTTGCTCTCGACAATGCTTTGGTTTCTCCTGAGAAAAGACTAAATATTGAAAAGTGTAATGCAAGAATAAAGTTCAGCAAGCCACAAAGAGAGGAAACATATCAAGTCATACTGGATGCTCTTAAACTCTCTCCATGCTATCCCGCATTCCTGATCACTGCTGAAGTACCTGAAGTATACACGCATCAATTCTGGAACACCATCAAGAAAATCAAAGATACAGATGCATACCGGTTCAAGCTGGATAAGAAAAAGTTCCGAGTTGACACTGAAGTATTTCATGAGATTCTCCAGATGTTAGGATTAAGAAAATCCATGCAAAAGACTCGGCCACCCCGTGTTATATCTAGCATAGGTTAGCTCGTAGTCTTAGTTTTAATCTTTTAGTTACCATACGACTGATGGTGTTGGGCTGGGTCTTTACCCACTTGTTAGCCCACTCCATGGCCCATTTTGGGGCACCAAAACACTTGTATAAATACCCCTTTCTAATCATGGGAAGGGGTTGGTTGTTTATTTGATAATACACACACTTAAAGGTGTTTTCTCTTACTAGACAAGTCAATTTCTCTCTCTAGAAATTTGGCCAACCTATCATTCCTAAGCTTGTATTGTGATATCCAATATACTATAATTGGTATCAGAGCCCATGGGATGATTAGATAGATTGTGTGTGCGTTTTCTTAGTTAGTTTAGATCAAAAGTTTGGTTTTTGAAGGTTTATGGTCTTTTTCTTGACACTCGTTGATTCTCACATTTGTGATGTTAAAGTTAGTGTTTTTATAGTTGTTATAACCTTCTAGGATCAAGTTGTACAAAAGAAACCAAGTAAAAACGTTCAAAAGGGTGATTTTTAGGTGAAAAAGTTCGTATTTTTCTTCACTGCGTTTTGCCTACTTGAAGACCTCACTGCGTTTTGCTTGAAGATCTCACTGCGTTTTGCTTCAAGACCTCACTGCGTTTTGCTTCAAGACCTCACTGCGTTTTGCTTCAAGACCTCATTGCGTTTTGCTTCAAGCTATCACTGCGTTTTGCTTCAACATCACTGCGTTTTGCTCAAGACCTCCATTGCGTTTTGCTTAAAGACCATATTGCGTTTTGATAAGAAGTTACTCTGGCAAAATTTCATTCATCATTGCGTTTTGCTTCAACATCACTGCGTTTTGCTCAAGACCTCCATTGCGTTTTGCTTGAAGACCATATTGCGTTTTGATAAACAGTTACTCTGGCAAAATTTCATTCTTCACTGCGTTTTGCCTAAGTTTCATTATCTTCATTACGTTAACTTATTTCAACCAAACCAAATCACAATCAAACAAACAATCATCACTTTTAACATACAATCACTAATCATTGTACCGATCCAAAGTTTATCATAATACAAGTAATCAACCATGTCCAGTAATTCAGATGATATTCAAGTGGCCGGTTCCGATACCCGCCCTCCTATGCTCGATAGGACTGATTACGAATCATGGTCACAACGAATCCGATTGTACTGTAGGGGAAAGGAAAATGGATTGCAAATTCTTCAGTCGATTGATCAAGGACCATTTGAGCTTGGAACCACAAGGGATGCACTCAGAACTACCCCTGAGGGAGGTGTCCTTCTTGGACCAGAAAGGCCTCGTACATATGAGGATCTCAGTGACACGGAGAAGAAACGATATGATGCAGATGTCCGTGCCACCAATATTGTGCTTCAAGGACTACCCAAAGATATCTACAAGCTCATCAATCACAACATTGAAGCAAAAGCAATTTGGGACAACGTCAAAATGCTTCTGGCAGGTTCTGAACTCACAAAAGAAGATAGAGAATCTCAGTTGTACGATGAGTTTGAGAGGTTCAAGATGCTTCCAGGTGAAAATATCAATGAGTACTATGTTCGCTTTCACAAGCTGGTCAACGACATGAGGAATATCAGAATGACAATGCCTAACATTCAACTGAACTCCAAGTTTGTGAACAATATGTCACCTGAATGGGATAGGTTCGTGACAGCCGTTAAACTCAACAAAGGTCTGAAAGAGACAAATCACGAACAGCTGTATGCATACTTAAAACAACATGAGAAGCATGCTGCACAAGATCGACTGATTATTGAAAGAATCACTCCTGCTACGAATGATCAACTTGCATTTGTGTCAACGGTCCAACCTCATGCCCAATCATCACATGTCCAGTCTCATCAATATCCTTCTTCATCAACAAACCCTCAATCACTACAATATCCACAATTCCCTGAAACATCACAAATTGATTCCGGATACACCCAAACTGATGAAATACTTGACAACCTAACCAAACAAATGGCACTCCTTGCCCAATCCTTCAGAGCAACGCTTCCTCAGACCAACAATCAACTTCGAACCTCATCTAACACCCGAAATCAAGCAACTATTCAAGATGGTCGGGTTGTTGTTCAGAATGTTCAAGGGCGACAGAATCAGAATCAGAGGTATTTTGCTCGGGGAAATGGTACAGCAGGAAATGGGGGTGCACAGAATAGAGCTGGGAATGCCAATGCAGGTCAAGGGAAACCGGTCAAGTGTTATAATTGTAATGGAGTTGGACATATTGCAAGGAACTGTACTCAGCCAAAGCGTCCACAGAATTCTGATTATTTCAAGGACAAGATGCTGCTGATGCAAGCCCAAGAGAATGGTGCAGTTTTGGATGAAGAGGAACTACTCTTTCTGGCTGGTGAACAGGGCAACACCTTTGATGCAGATGTGGATAATCAACCAGTCCAAGACTTAGCTCTGAATGAGGATAACATCTTCCAGGCAGATGAATGTGACGCTTTGATTCGATAGGTTGGTGA
The DNA here is from genome assembly GCA_026074375.1 of Tanacetum coccineum. Classification (NCBI taxonomy): domain Eukaryota; kingdom Viridiplantae; phylum Streptophyta; class Magnoliopsida; order Asterales; family Asteraceae; genus Tanacetum; species Tanacetum coccineum. Next base: position 2,529 of record BQNB010157490.1, on the reverse strand, counting down.
ACACTTTTGGGAGGATATGGGGGGGGGGTGGGGGGGGGGGGGGGGGGGGGGGGGGGGTGTGGTTTAAGTGGTTTATTTTAGGTGGGTTTTTTGATGTGAGTATTGTGTGTGTGTATATAGGTGGTGGGGGGAGGGGGGGTGGGGGGTTGTGGGTTAACAATTATATAACCACACAACATTGATTCTAGAATGTTGATAGATGACCGCTGCGGTCAGTCCAATATTCATGGCCATCTTTGTCCTCAGTCTGGTCAGCAAATCCATCAAGTATGGGTCCAATCTAATGCTTCAATCACTATCTGAGGTACATATTCAAGAAATTCTATTATGATCCATATTATCACACAAATCAGGACGCAACATGATATTCAATAATAAAGTTATCCAACCATCAAGATGTTATGACACAACATAGTGTCATATGGGAAAAATGTAATACCTGCAACAATAGTCACGGCAACACTATGCTGAGACCCTACTCTCTCTTGAGCGAGGTACTCACCGAATTTGTACAGCACCATATCAGCGGACTCCTCTCTATCTTATCTCTTATAGCGCGTGCCACTACAATACTCACCACTCACCCATACGCGTAATCACAGAATCTATATTTCTATCTCGGCTTTCGTGATAACAGTACGGATCACCGCAACAGCGCGCTCGACCGGTCTAGTCTTATCCTCTAGTCAGCTACACACAGAGACCTTACGTGGGAGCAAGTCAGTATGGCGCATCATCGCTCATGGCTAACAGGGGTTTCATGTAAACTTTTAGCATCTACAATCATAGTTGAGCGAGCTATTACGACACAACACGGACACATTCTAGCTGCGGTTGTATAGAGGGCGGTTTGACATCTACTATCGAGACTAATCCAGCCATCACTCGAGCTAGGTACAGTCAGACACATCATAAGTTAGTAGTTACTTCAACTCTTTGAATAGTTTTATCTTAACGATTAATACGACAATACAATTTGAGTATTTACACTGTCTCTTCGCAACTCCTCAAGATCCCTATAACACAATTTGCTAGCTATTACATGTATACTCTTTGGAAATTCCAGAGGTATGGATATACTAAACAATTGGAACTATTTGTAATGTACAAAAGAACAGTTTTAATTGTCTACGAGTTGTCAACTTCGCTTAAATCCTTACAAATCTTTGTTTGATGTTTTAACACCTAAAACATTATATTATTACTAAGAAGCTCATAAACCCATGTTCAAATACAAATCAACTATAATTAAACTAAATAATCGTTAACAAGGTGGTTTGCTGTCCTGTTTCTAAAACCTATTTATTGGGCATTACAAGTGAAACTACAAAGAAACTACCACCTCTAGTAATCTAGTTACACAACAGCATATTAAGAGCACTAGGTATGGTTTCAAGCCATGACAAAAAGTGTGTCCACAACACCAAAAACTCTCATAACACCAAAAAGTGTCTCCTTGGTTAACACACATTTTTTGGTGTTATGGAGAACTTTTCCATAACGCGAAAACGCGAAACGCGAAAACGCAAGACGCGGTACAGCGTCACGCGCTTTCACGTCGCGTTTTCGCCCACCATCTCGGCTGGTGGTGGCGCGAGAGGTGAAAACGCCACCCACGGTGTGGTTCTCGCACTGTGGGCTGGCGTTTTCGCCGATGGCTCAAGCTATCAGCCACCGTGCCTTGTGCTAGATACTCCAACTAACTAAGATCAATGGATGCCAAGACACACAAAAAGAAAGAGCCACATCGTGAAAAGCTCTTTGCTTATAAAACACATTTTGGACCAATGACAAATCAAATAACGTACATATCTACAAATTTTCAAGAACCTAACCAAGGACCTTGCAAAATCAGTTTTACATTCAGTCCCATATTTCTTGTCATCTTTCACCTGTGTATTGAATTAACAAAGTCCAAATCATTGATTATACATTCAACTCAACAATGTATATATAAGAGTTGATATCAAGGATGGAATCTCTTCCATGCCAAAATAATTCATACTAAAAGAGATATTGTTACAAAAACACGTGCGACATCCTAAAAAAATTATGGCAACAATTATATAGCCATCTTCGAAACTCGGTATCCTCATAGAACACCCCAGACCCATAAAAGAATCCTAAAACAACAAACACCAATAGCAAAATTAACAATTGATAAATAGTACTAGTAGTAACTGATTTATTAAGCTCAACTTCAACCACAAAATCAACAAAATAAAGTATCAACATGCATGACAAAATAAAAAAAGATTATCATTAATTCATTTCATCAAACAGTTACACTGTGTTCTCGAGTTAGAGTTAATGAAGAAAAAAAAAAGTGAAAAGAAATACATATAATTTGTGTTCTTGAGTATTACTTAAAAGGAAAAGAAAATGAAAATGAATGAAAAAGTAGTGTAATTTGGTTGATTTTGAAAGAAAAGTGTTTCCTCTCAAATTTGGGCTAAAAATGTTTTCTTCCTTTTACTTTCCTTTACTTTATTAAAAAAACTTAAGAAGGCAGTGTTAGATACGCGTATT
>BQNB010157489.1:0-15144 GCA_026074375.1 Tanacetum coccineum | reverse complement strand
ATGTGTATCCTTGCCAAGATTATGATAGAATACTCATCACGACCGATCAATTAAGTGAATTAGTTACATGTTACCACATAGATTAGTTGAGTGATTTGAGTGTTTTCATCTTCCTATTTCGTGAGGAGTTTGGTTGTGTACTTGTAATAGATCGAATAAATGCTTTAATGGAAAATATCTTTAGGGATACATTTTTGTAAACTTCTAAAGGCTACATGAGGACAAGTAAGATTCAAGTAGGGGGGGTATTTTATAACATCAAATAAGGTCACTTTTATAGCATCATTTATCCTATGATATTAACCCATTTTATATAGTTATTGCATATAATTGTTACTTAATCATTTATATTTAAGAATTACAGTAATTATGAAGTAATTGGTGAAAGATAGCAAAAGGCGCACATTCTGGAGCTTAAATGAAGACATTTTAAAGATTACTATTCTGAAGACCAATACGCCGTATCCATCAAGGAAGATACGACGTATCCGTGCCTGCACTCACCAAAAGACCACAGAAGAATAAAGATCAATACGCCGTATTCAAGATATGGAATCAATATAATATTCTGGAAGATATCAAACGTGGTCCCTACTCCAAGAAACTCCAATACGCCGTATCCAACCCATTGGATACGCCTTATTGAACTGACTTCTAGACCACTATATATAGACGACCCAAAACTCAATTTTAGGTATGCAAGTGAATCCCTAAACCACCAAATTGACCAAGAAACGATCAGAAGAGCATAGAAGGTCAGAAAAGAGCTTCAAGATCATAGGAAAACTCTTGTAATCTTCGCACAACCGAATACACGTTCGATCGAGGTTTCTTTACCTTAATCGTTCATATATCAAATCGTGTGTATTTTTACAATGACTATCGGCTGATACCTTTAGGTATCAGCCATGTTTATGAAGATCTAATGTTTGGTTTGTTTATCTTGATTGCTTAATTTATCATTGATTTATTGATTATGTTTATCACATGATACTTGTTTATGTGCTTAAGCATTCGACCTATCATTCAACTGGGTCTAGTCCTACATATTTAATGCTCTACAACTTCGGTGTTGTTTGGGCGTAAGAGTCCAGGATAGCTCTCCATATAGTGATGCATATAGGTGGAACAAATAGGATCACTAATAACGTCTTGCTTGCCTTAATTGAACTGGTTATACCATAGTAGGTAGTGGCTTAGTACTAACTAATAACATTCTGATCATTGGTATAGTTTGGATTGTGGACTACCATCTATTACAAATCACTGTTAAGCCATAAGTGGGTAAACTCTCGATGAGCTAAGGTTAGTATGACATAGATGGTGTCGTCCTCTAGATGAATTATAATCAATATATAACGATGCTTTATGTAGATGCTCTAATTGTGACATAATTAGAGTGTCTAGATCTTAGGAAGAAGTACCGCCTAAGTCTAGGAATGATATGCCCCTTCGAGATAAGTCAATCATTGCACTATTAAACAAACCTGCATTTTATCGAATTATTCATGGTTGATACATTTTCCTTACATTAATTCTTGACCGCTTGTTTGTCTTCTTGTGTGTGTTTATTGCTTTACTTGTTATCAAAACCTTAAGTTAGATACACAAAAACGTGTCAGTGTCTCAAGCTGAAACCCCCCTTTTGCATTAGTTTTAGGTTTAACTTAGATAACTAAAATACTATTAAAAATTAGGAATTAACGCTCTCGCTCTTAGTGATTGACACCCTACTTACCAAGGAAGCTACATCTTGACCGGGTACACTGCCCGTTAAAGTGTTGTTTTTAAGTATAGTCGGCATAAAATAAATAGTAAAACTTGATACATAAATAACACCTACATAACGACACATTAATGTCTTATTTTCTTTATTTAAAACCCTTTAGGATATTCTACTATTAGATTTTAGTTTTTTAAATTTTCGATGGTTTATATGTATGATGACCAAAGTAGTACAATTGGGAAATAAACGCAAGTTTAAGGATAGCACAATTCATAATCGCGACCTAATTTAATAACGAGGCGCTTTAGGTTAAATGCATATGAGTTTTAATAAACTTTTTATCACTCTTATATACTTGTGTCTAAGGTTTTCCTAGTTACAAATATGCTAAAAACAATTTTATAAGTGTTTTATAGTAGAAGGTATCCCAAAAATAGTTGCTGAAATAAGTGTTTTCTCGACTTCACGGGGCCGTATCTTACTCATTTTCTACTGAAATAAGGCGTTTCAAAGCCTAAGTTGATTTTTTAGTTGTCTTTTCAAAAATGTAAGCTTACCAAAGTGAATCAAATTTAAAAAGGTCCATATGTGTCTTACAAGACACAGAGGTCCGGTTGTTTTCGGGATATAAACTTTTATCAGTTTTGTTTTGGCCATAACTCACTCAATTTTTATCCTTCAGGGTTGATTCAACCAACTGAGTTTAAGTTAAAGTATTATCTACAAAAAGTTCAAAAAGCTCAATTACCAAAATGTTGCGGTTGTCGTTAGAATTCAACAAGAAGTTTTACAACTCCCTATGCAGTGCACCTAATCGTTGCAGTGTAGTATAGGAAAGACTCGGGGGGTTGTTATCATTCTCTAAGGGATTAGGTTAGGAAGGCTCGAACAAGATCTAACAAAGGTCTACGAGGTTAAGAGAAGATTCTTTTTCTATTTTTATTTTATAGAAAACAGGTAAAATCATGATTTGAGAGGTTGGTTTGTGATGGTGTTGTCGTGTAGGTGTAATTTATGCTTTCAAGTTTTAAATTTATATTTTGCCGACTTTACCTAAAACAACACTTTTCTCGGGCAGTGTACCCGATCGATGTGAGTTTCGTAGTAAGTAGGGTGTCGATCACTAAGAGCGAGAAACACTTTCAATTTATTAATACTTTGTTTTTCTAATCTAAGTTAGTCTAATCTATGCTAAACCTATGTTAATCCTAAATCGAATGGATAAGGGGGTTTTCAGTCTAAGAGACCGGCACAGGTTTTGTGGTGACTAAAACCAATTCAAGACACTAAAACACACGCAAGCAAAGTAACAGAAGATAAAAGAGCGGTCTAGCCAAATATAAGAAAAATGTATTAACCATTATTAATCCAATCATAACGTTGGTTTGTTTATTTGGTGCAATGATTATTTATCTCGAGGCGGCATATCATTCTTAAGACTTAGGTGTTACTTCTTCCTAAGACCTAGACACGTAGAATTCTGTCACAATTAAACGCATCCGCATAAAGCATCCTTATTTGCTGATTATAATATATCTTAGGGATTAAAGCAATGGTGATCTTGTTAAACCTTAGCTCATAGAGACTTTACCCACTTACTGCTTAACGACTCTTTATATACTAGTAGTCTACTGTCCGAGTCCTTACCAATCGAATAAGAATGTACTCGTTGATACCAAGGTCACCTTATGGCTTGTTGGGATTCAGAAGTCTCTACAACTGATTGCTGCTAGTTTTATTTAGTACTGTTAGTGAAGACATAGTGCTGCAAATAAAAATTGTTGAAAATAGACTAAGTATTTAGTACTGCTAGTTATAAATAGTTAGTACTGCCAGTACATTGTTAGTACTGTCAGTATAGTTAGTGCTGTTAGTGGTAAATTAGTACTGCTAGTTAGTACTATTAGGAGATATGCATGAGTTATCTATAGGGAATATGATATGCTTTTATCTCTTACGCATTTTGTAGGCCCATTTAGGGTTTCCTTGGTTTTTAAAGGAAACCATTCGACATTAGTTAGATAATAAGTTTCATATACAAGATATCACAATATATAGTTAGTAATCTGTAACCTAGCAGATTAATATTAAGCAAAGTTCTATTTTATTCATTGTTCTTCTTAGCAATATAAGCTAGTTTCCACATAACTTATATTGTTCATAGTCATTGTTTCTCTTGTAGTTTGTTTGGATCTATCCAGATAGGCTACCACCCTTAACAGGCTAGAAAGATCTATTCAGATTGGGATCAACAAGTGGTATTAGAGCTTGTTGAGAAACTCTAAGTAAGAAGAACCAAAACACATCAGTTACAAACTTTTACCTTTCAGATCTATTCAATGGGAGGATCAGATGATGAAATTCCACCACCACCACCACCACCACAAACACCAACATAACAAGCCCCTCACACTGTGTCAACTATTAAACTCCCTATTCCGAAGAAAGGTGAGTATGACATCTGGGCCATGAAAATGGATCATTACTTGAGCTATACAGACTATCCTATATGGGAAGTCATACAAAAAGGAAATGGTCATGTAAGTGACTCAACAAATACAAATGGAGTAATAAAGGTTTTGCCTTCTAAAACTGCTGAAGAAATTTTAGTCAGAGAAAGAGAAAGAAAGGGAAGGACCACCTTGCTTATGGCTTTACCAGAAGACCATTTGGCAAAATTTCACAAGATGACTAATGCTAAAGAGATGTGGGATGCTATCAAATCTAGATTTGGTGGCAATGATGAATCAAAGAAGATGCAGAAATACATTTTAAAGCAACAGTTTAAAGGCTTTTCTGTATCTAACTCAGAAGGATTGCACAAAGGTTATGACAAGTTTTAGAGTCTTCTGAGTCAACTTGAGATTCATGGTACATGTGTCTCCACTGAAGATGCCAATCATAAGTTCCTTAGGTCTTTACCTTCTTCCTAGTCCCAAGTATCCTTAGTCATGAGGACCAAGCCAGGAGTGGATAGTCTTAGTATTGATGATCTCTATAACAATCTTAGAGTCTTTGAGTCTGATATTAAAGGCTCTACTGGATCATCTTCTAGAGCACAGAATGTCTCCTTTGTTTCTTCTGAAAGCACTAGTAGTACTAATGATGTTAGTACTGCTTATGAGGTTTCTACTTCTTCTAGATACAACTCACAAAGGGAAAACTCTTCATTCATTATACTGCATGATCTCATGTTACTCATTTTTGCCTAATTCAGTCCAGTGGTTCCACATTTAGAATCTATGAGATCTGAGCAGCTTGAGAGAGTTTGATTTAGAAGAGATAGACTTAAAATGGCAAGTGGCCATGATTTCTATAAGATTGAAGAAGTTCTATAAGAAGACAGTGACAAAACTACATTTTGATGCCAAGGAACCAGTTAGATTTGACAAGATCAAATTCGAATGCTACAATTGTCACAAGAAAGGGCATTTTGCTAGAGAGTACAGATCAAAAAGGAACACTGGATATAAATCAAAAGATAATGGAAGGAGACCTGGAAAACAGGAGGAACCTAAAGCTTTGGTAACTCTTGATGGGGAAGGTGTTGATTGGACTCATCATGCAGAGGATGAATAAGAGAATTTTGCTTTGATGGCTTACAATAATTCAGGCTCAGACACTGAGGTAACATCTTGTTCTAAAGAATGTGTGGAATCTTATGCTAAACTTAAAAAATTATATGATGAACAAAGGGAACAACTTGGTGATGCTAGTATAGAAATTCAAGCCTATACTCAAGCTTTAAAAAAGGTAGAAGCTCAATTAGTTACTCATCAGAAAAATCAACTTTGGTATGAGTAAAAGATTAGATTTATGAAAATTGATTTAGATGATAAAACTGATGTGCTTACATATCATAAGAAACTATTAGCATTTTCAAAGTTCTTCTAAAGGCCTTAGTAAACTTGAGAATTTTCAAAGTTCTTCTAAAGGCCTTAGTAAATTGCTAAATAGTCAGATGAGTAAAAGGGACAAATCTAGACTTGAGTATGGAGAAGATAAGTACATGATGGTGTCTTAAGTTATGAAAATGAAGTTTTTCAAAGTGTATTTGACAATAGGTCAAGTGATGTAGAAAATAGTTCTTTGCATGATAGATTTGCAAATGTTGAAGGCATGCATGCAGTTCCCCCTCTAATGACAGGAAATTATATGCCTTCAGGACCTGATAGGGAAGTAGATGATTCTATGTTCACATATGGTCCAAAACAGTCTAAAACTAGTGAATCTGATACTCAAACCAGTAATTATGACTCTTGTAAGTCAAATTCTAGTACAAAAACACTTGAATCTGTGCCTGAACAAGTTGTAGTTGAACCCAATGTTGTTAGTCAACCTAAAGTTTGGCCTGATGCTCCTATCATTGAGGAGTATGAGTCAGACAGTGATGATGAATATGTGATTCAACCTTCAAAAGAACAGGAAAGACCTAGTTTTGCTTCTATTGATATGTTTTGCGTGTAAAAATAATAACCTCCCTGGGTTAATGTTAAAGAACAAAACACATATAGTCCTAGTCCTAAAGCTAACAAGAGAGACTAGAATGGATTAATATCCAAAAGGTTGGGTTTGGGATATGGGTTTACTAAAAAGGCATGTTTTGTATGTGGCAGTTTTAGTCATCTTATTAAAGATTGTGATTTTCATGAGAAAAGAATGGCTAAAAAGTTGATTTTGAACAAAAAGAGGGTAAAGGGTACTTGGTTTAAGGGGAGAATAGACCAGTGTGGAACAATGTGCAAAGATTGAATCACCAAAACAAGTTTGTTCCAACAGCAGTACTAACTAGAACTGGTAGAATTCCAGTTAATACTGCTAGCCACAATTTTAATAGTCAAGCAGTATCAACTAGTGCTGCTAGGAAAGTTAATGCTGTTAGACCCATTGTGAATGGAAATAGACCAAGAAATAGTTTTTATAAGTCTCATTCACATATCAGAAGGCCATTTAATAGAACAACAGCACCCAAAACTAATTTTTCAAATCATAAAGTTCAATCACTTACTTGATAAACCCCCAAAATCTGGAAGCAGCGGATGTTGAATAATCCTGAGGGCGTTACTTCATAGATCAATAGCACAAGATACGAGAACGACCACTAACGTGTCGTTTTAAAAGATACATTGGATTAACAAAATACTTGTTCATTACATAAGCTCGTGGCTTTAAATTGTTTAACTATATAATGTAAAGTTTCGGTTTATAACAAATGTTCTCAAAAACTGTAAGTCGCCCAAATCTTTTAGTATTGATCATTCTCCAAGTGACCCCCCAATGTTATTATGTGCACCTCGTGCCTTATTGACTGAGAAAACCATGCTTACAACGTCTAACATAAAGTTGGCGAATTCATAGGTTTAAGTAATCAATAGTAGGACCCAATGATTTCCAAAGTGTATGAGTAAAGAACAGATGCAAACATCATAAAAGTAATTTCGTTTTCCTTAAGTCTCTATGAAAGCCTGGCACTGAAGCTCGGACACTGTATGAATGCAATAAATTGCCAATAAATGCCCGTGAATGATGTTCTAACTCGCAACATCCCAAATCCGACATGGTATACGTTTGTTGTCCGGCAACCCTGGCACAGTGAGCGCTACTCACCCAAACGGGGATGTCATATAACAACCCACAATTTTTATAATGTAAATATCATCTATTAAGTTAGTTAAATGTACAATCTATCAGTGTTATATAATGAACTCACCTTTTATAGGGAAAATTTTCGCTATATTACATTACCATTACTTTACTTTGCTAATATCTCAATGTGATACATTTCTTGCATAATAAGTTAAAGGTCTCAGCAACTATCTATGCAATCACCTATCTTAATATATGTCAATAAATACATCTATAATGTCAAGTCGATTTCATAATGATCATTATTATAAAGTACATTACTCTACAGGTAACATTCGCACATGTTATATCAAACGCGGCTTTTTAAACCGTTATCTGATGCCTCTAAAACTCTAATTCCATTGAAGGATTAACATCTAAAGTGAATGAACAAGCTACTAAAGCATATGTACAAGTAATATAACATCTCATTTGAAATATAAAATCTCTTCAAATCAAAGTACAAGTCATTAAAAGCTCAGTGTACAAGTCATTAAGCATGATCTCTAAAATAGCCGTTTTACCTCCGTTTTCATTCTAATTTCTTCACCATCACTTTTGTACAAGCTAATACACTCAATTATAACAATGTGTAAACCCTAATTATTTATCATAAGCTTTTCATACATCTTTTTGCACTCAAAACCCTAAATTAAAAACCCTTAAACCCTAAAAACGAGATTGTTTCTCTAACCTTGAACTGTTTCTTCGTCTTTTATCCATGGTAACCTGAACCAATACTTAAATAAGTTGTAATAACATGGATTAAAACATTTTCAATCACTTTCCATCATCATTTCACCATATTAACAACAATGTACAAGAAATAAAACTAGAAAACCCTAATTGTAACTTTTGACCCGTTTACTCATTTCCTACCCATTTTAACCCAAACCACCTATCAAATTTTGATTATAATCCTTAATATAAGTCTTAGGATCAGTAACCTATCATTCCTAATCAAGTATACCAGAAATCCAAGCTTAAAAACCCTAAATGAGCCCTAGTGAACCCGAAATACAAAACCCTTGCAAAATGACCCATTTTAACTAATTTTCTTGCAACTAAGCACCTCAATGACAAGGCACCTTATCCTACCTAGATGCTTACAAGCACCTCTCATTAAAATATCTTCATCCTTTATTGTATAAAATTCATCACATGCATCCTTGTTTTTCTATTCTAGCCGCGGCATGCAAAGAAGAAAACTACACATCAAACCTAGTTTCTAGCTTAACCAACACACCTACTAGCCCCTCCTCATCATCCTATAGCCCTTACACATGTCCTAACTCAGATCATAAGCTTACCTTGGTCACCAAGATCATTTCACCTATAAATAGGAACCTAAACCATTCATTTTTCTTCATCCCCCACTTCCTCCTCTATAACCCTTACATAAAAGCAATACTTTGCTCTAATAGATCCTAAGTGATCTTAAGAAGGCTCAAGTACAGAAAGTAATCAAAAGAAACCAAGAAACGAAGCCCGAGAGTCGTTATTCTAGGCGTACGAAGCTAAAAGTCCCGATTCTGACCCATTTCTAAGCTATAAGGTCAAGACCAGGTTCTCTAAGCTTATATTCTATATTCATAGCTTTATAATGTTCATATGATCATGCTTAAAGATCATAAATACTAAGCTTTGAACTCAAAAAACCTTGTGTATACATTTTTTATCCAAAACCATACACCTCGACAACCAAAAATTCACGTTTTTTACTTGAATCTATAAGCTAAGATTGTAAACTATTGTTATAATCTATCCCAATAGTTAACTAACATTAAAAATAAGTGCCTTTGATAAAGTCATGAAAAGAATTTGAGCTTTAAAACCACGCGTTTTCATTTTAAACCCAATATGAACCCGTTTTACTTCCAGCTTTAACGAATCGTTAATTTAAACTTGCGTCTGTGTTAAATCTTCCATATTTTTAGTTTATTATAACTTAATAAATGTCTATTGAAATGTTAAAATAGCTTGCTGGCTTTTGGACAGTTTTTGTTAAAAATTATACATGCAAGGGGTATATATCTAACTTTTTAGAAACTTATAACTAAAGGACTAAAAGTGTCTTTATCTAAGTTATAAATAAATGGGTCTATTATGTACTTTTTAAAGTACAAGGTTTATTTGGTATATCTTTTAAATTGAGGACCAAAACCGTTAAAGTGCAAACGCCAGAGGTATATTCTGCCACTTTTCAAACTCAACGGGTCCTAAAAGTAACATTTTGAAAAAGTTTAAAACACATTCAAAACATTACAAGATATAAATTTAATTAACGCTTGACGTGCTTAACATTTCCAGATATTGAATAAAATACTTAAAACTGCTTATGTTATAACTATTATATCATTCATCATCAATGTGCTTTCAAAAGTCATGTCCCGGATTCATATCATACCACAATACTAGGGAGATTCATATTAAGGATGTTTCATCTTGGTATACGTTCTGACTGAGTTGTTGGGTTTAGATTTAAATGCCCTAGCTCCTCAAACGTTTTACTGATATGACTTCGAATTATGATGGCCTACCCGAACGGTGTTATGTAATTTTAATTATTCAAATCCGACATCAAGTAAAATCTTACATATTCAATCAAACTTAAGACTTGACTATATTACACCAGGTTTCGCCCTTGACGACTAAAGCCGTTTAATATTCACTTTCATTATACTATTGCTTTCAATTTCCCTATAACTGTTCAGGTGAGTTCATAGCCTCGCATTTCAATCTTTTTATAAACCGGGAAGGGGGATACATGCTATAAACATGAATGCAATTATTTATGTATGCTATTTCAATTTACTATTGCCTAAGTAATTGCTTTGGCTTTAAATTCCCTATAAATCTGAACGTTTAAATTACTCTCCGTAGTAGCGCGATGATGTGATAGATCTATTTGGTTTAGACTCCCCGTGGTTTTTGTACCCAGATGTTTCGTAGTAACCAATTGCACATCATTAGAAATCACGTGGGTATTTTGGCAAAGCTACCCGCAGGGGCAATAACATATCAATATATACCCTAAGGCTTCGGATTCATGAGCTAATGGCAATGATAAATATGTGTTTCAATATTGGGTGTATATCAACATAACCCAAATAATCGCTTTTGCATTAATAAACTTATTATTACTTAAACCTTTGGGTTTTCAATCAACCCTATGTGTGATTTTTGCATCTTTTATCTCAGGTAACTAATGGCACGGTGTGGTTCGAGGACTGAAGTGGAAAAACCGTTATCATTCTCACTTAGAAATACAGATGTTCGGGACCCTCTCTTTTGTTAAAACTTGATGAAATATGAATGATAATTTATTTTCATAAAGACTCTTTGATTCGTTTTCTATGATTATGACTGTTCTGTTCCTTGTGAAGTAATACACAGATTAGCTTCCGCTGCTATATGTAAAAAATGGGGGTGTTCAGATTTCGATATCCAAGAGCCCAACGTTTTATAGGAACAAGGTTAAAACCTTAAGTTTAACTACTTTTCTTTTTCATTCCAAGAAAGTCCTCCGTTGCTCCGATATATCTCTCGGAAAATAGTATGTAATAGTTAATAACTATTATATTACTAAATAAATAACTTATGTTATTTACTGTTGGGTTGTTAAGCAGAACGATGTCTTCCCCCGACCATCCTACTGCCAATTTAGAGGATGCCTTTTCTTCCAATTTCCCAAACTATGTTCCCCCGGCTTCTCCGGATTATGTCCCGGCCTCTCCAGGGAAAACTTAGTCTAGTGCTTCCAATTTATTTGGAATTGTCTCGCTAAACTTCCCACCCTTTCGTTATTTCCCGGATGAATCTTACATGGAAGGTTTTACAAGCTTTCTATACTGGAATAATCAACCAATCCCGCCTCCGATTATCTACCTCTAAACCTAAAGAATTCTTTTCTTCCAGAAGATTTCTTTCACCAACAAAATTATCTTCTTCTACCCCGTTCCAACCTCAAACTTTTGAGATTGGCGAAAGCTCTCAAAAGTCAACTATCGAGCGTCATGAAGAACAAATCCTGGATATCTTAAATAGCCTAGATGCAATCCCCATCGAACGTATCGAGCATATTGAAAATGGAATCGAAGGCCTCAGAAAAGGAACTGTAATTATTCAACGAGATTTTGATGCTCTGGAAGCCGAACTTCAGCAAGCTCATACTCAGATTTCCAAACTCCAGAGAAAGCAAATAGGATGCAACCATAAAATTTCTCTAGCATGCTACTAGGATTGCTAAAATTAGGAGAGAGTTGATTCACGACATGAAACTCGTAACCAAGCAAATAGAAAATCTATGAAACTTCATCATCAAACTCCAGAACGCATGGAATGATCATCCAGTTTCTAGTTTTAATTAAATTTCAGTTTTTAGCTTTACCTAGCACAGGAAGTGTGGTATAATAAAAGACACTGTCAAATCTTGTCTATGTATTTACTAAAGGCAAGTTGCTCTTAAGAATACCAAGGCAATCCCGTTATCTACCTTGTTGTTTCTTTCCACTTTATATCCCTCTTCATTCATTCATATTATCCATACGTACATTCATCATCATACCATAACCTTTAGATATCACCATTGTTAAAAATGCTTAAATGAAGCATTATTCTTTAAGCATTTCAACAATAAGCATTTCTCTTTAATCATTTTAAAGAAGAACAAGCATTATACTTGTGATATCATTCTTATACGTGTTATTTTTGTTGGATAGAAGCCTCCAAAAAGAGCATCAACAACGAAAGCACCAGCTATGACTCAAGATGCCATTAGAAAGTTAGTTGCTGATAGTGTCACCTCGGCTCTAGAAGCTCAAGCTGCGACAATGGCAAGTGCTAGTAATCCCGACAGGAACATCGGTCCTACTGGAACTCCTATAGTGAAAACGGGAAACTACAAAGAGTTTATTAGCCTGTAAAAACCTTTCGATATTTAATGGTTACGAAAGGAGCCAGTAGGCTTATTAGCTGGTTTGTTGAACGAACCGAATTGTATTCTCCGTAGCAGATGGCCGTAAGAGAATAAGTGAAAATTTGCTATTGGTAATTTAATTGACGATGTTGGGCCTTGGTGGAATGCATTATGCCCAGCCTATGGGAATAGAGGCAAGCCAATCAAATCACCCTTGACTGCAGTTATAAAAAGGCTTTTGACAAACAAGTATTGTCCCCGGACTGAGATCAGAAAGATGGAAGAAGAACTTTACAATCTGATTGTAAAGGGAAATGATCTTAAACCTTATGTTAGAAGATTCCAAGAATTAATGGTTCTATGTCCAAACATTGTGCCAAACAACGATAAACTCTTGGAAGCTTTCATTGGGGGACTACCTCAAAGCATTGAAGGAAATGTTACTGCCTCTAAACCTCAAACTTTAAAGGAAGCCATCAACATAGCCCAAAGGCTAATGGATCAAGTAACTAAGCATGCTCCCAATGCAAGTACTACGATGTGACAACCAAAGAAAGTTTAACGGACAGCAGAACTTTCAACAATAGCTCCGCAACAACAACAACTACCGCAACACAATAATCGCTACATCAATAGTCAACAAACAAAACTGAATCAAAGAAGCTGGTAGAAGCTTATGCTGTTACTCCTATCAGAAAATGGTAGGTATGACGGAGATCTCACCTTTGTGCATGAGACTGCAATTTCCATCATAAAGGACCTTGTTACTGGCAAAATGTATATTGCAACAAGGTGGGTCACTTTGAGTAGAACTGCCGAAACAAGGATGCCAGCCAATGGAAGTAATCAACTACCAGTGACAGTTGTATGTCAAGCATGTGGGAGAAAAGGGCATTATACAATTCAGGTGCCGCAAGACCTACATCAATGCCCAAGGAAGAGCCTAAATGCTGGAAGATAGGGATATGCTCAACAAGACCGAACGTAGTTACGGGTATGTTTCTTTTAATCAGCATTTAGTCAAAAGTATATTGTTGATTCCGGAGCTGTTAGAAGTTTATATCCATATCGCTTGCACGATAAGCTAAATATTCTGTCTATTACAATAGGACATTTTATAATATCGAAATGGCTGACGGAAACTTAGTAAGCACAAACACTGTTTATTAAAGGTGCACTTTATCCTATGCTAATAAACCTTTCCGAATCGGATCTCATGCCAATTAAGCTTGGTAGTTTTGACGTTGTCATCGGTATGGACTGGTTATCTAAGTATCATGCCAAAATTCTATATTGATGAAAAAGTCGTTCACATTCTATCACGGTGGAAACTTTAATCATTCGATGGTGATCGAAGTAAACTCTTGACTAACATCTCATATCCTATATAAAATCCAAAAAGGTATATATCCCGAGGAGTCAAGTTTTTATGATTCAAGTTATGGAGAAGAAATCAGACGAGAAAGAAATTAAAGGACATTCCCCGTTGTTAAGAATTTGCAGATTTTTTCTTGAAGATCTACATGGTTCCTCCTCCTGTTCGCCAAGTAGAATTCCAAATTGACTTAATCTCGGAGCAGCATCATGTAGCTCGTACACCTTTATAGAGATTGGCTCCTTAAAAATGCAGGAGTTATCTCTAAACCAAACTTCAAGACACTAACCGGACCGAGGTTTCAGAACTAACCGACCGAGGTTTCATTCGACCAAGTACATCGCCTTGGGGAGCTCGTGTCTTATTTGTTAAAAAGAAGGACGGATCTTTCAGAATGTGTATCAATTACCGAGAGTTGAATAAACTTACGATAAAGAATCATTATCCATTGCCCAGGATCGATGACTTATTTGATCAACTTCAAGGTTTAATCGTTTACTCAAAAATTGACTTAAGATCAGGTTATCATCAACTAAGAGTAAGGGAATAAGATATTCCTAAGAATGCTTTCAGAATGAGATACGGACATTATGAATTTCAAGTCATGCCATTTGGTTTAACAAACGCACCTGCTGTATTCATGGATCTCATGAATCGTGTATGTAAACCATATCTGGATAAATTTGTAATAGTGTTTATCAATGATATTCTTATATATTCTCATAACGAAGAAGAACATGAAAATCATCTTAGAATTATCTTGGAATTACTTCGAAGAGAAATTATGTGCCAAGTTCTCTAAATGTGATTTCTGGATTCATATCGTGCAATTTCTTGGTCATCTCATCGATAGTCAAGGACTTCATGTTGACCCTGCCAAGATTAAAGCTGTTAAGAATTGGACGTCTCCTACTACACCCACAGAAGTGCGTCAATTCTTAGGACTCTCCGGCTATTATCAAAGATTTATCAGAGGTTTTTCAAAAATTGCAAAGCCTTTGACCAAATTAACCCAGAAAAACAAGAATTATATCTGGGGCAAAGAACAAGAATTAGCTTTTCAACTTCTTAAACAAAAGCTCTGTGAAGCACCAATCTTAGCATTACCAGAAAGAAATGATGACTTTATCATTTATTGTTATGCATCTCTTCAAGGGTTAGGAGCTGTATTAATGCAAAGAGAAAAAGTCATTGCTTATGCATCTCGACAACTCAAACCTCATGAAGAAAACTATACTACTCACAATCTTGAATTAGGAGGAGTAATATTTGCTCTTAAAATCTGGAGACACTATCTATACGGTACAAAGTGTACAATTTTCACTGATCACAAGAGCCTTCAACATATTCTTCGTCAAAAAGAATTGAATATGAGGCAACGCCGATGGTTAGAATTACTCACAGATTATGATTGTGAAATTTGCTATTGATAAGTGCTTAATTACACATATCTTTTACCTCTAAAAACGAGCTTAAATGACCAAAAACAGACAAAAACTG
>BQNB010157488.1:0-15144 GCA_026074375.1 Tanacetum coccineum | reverse complement strand
ATTTCGGAGGCTCTTCAATTGAAGGTTTTGCCTTGATTATTTCTCCTTGCTTTAGGTCCATCGGAGGGAGTTGAAACGGGTCATTATTTAACAATTTTTCAATTAAGCAAATATCTCCCTCCGGATCGCAATCGGCATGATCAATTTCTGGTGAAATCGAATCGTCCTTAAGATAAGCTTCGATTTCTTCCAAAATGAATTCGGAAGTAAACGGCTCAGACGTCGGGGTGGGATTGCCACCCGAAGAATCATTATTAGAAAATCCTAGCAATTCCGGAGCATACTCCTCACAAACTGCATCAATGATGTCAATTCGGTTTACCGACTTATCATTGGTAGAGGAGTATCTCGTGGTTTGATCTAGATTAAAGGTGACGGCTTCGTTATTAACCCGAAGGGTTATTTCTTCTCCATAAACATCAATTAAAGCACGACCGGTCCTCAAAAAGGATCTCCCAAGTATGAGAGGTACTCGAGGATCGGCTTCGAAATCGACAACAACAAAGTCAGTAGGAAAATGGAACTTTCCCACTTTAACGTAAACGTCTTCAGCGAGTCCTTTAGGATGAGTAATCGATCGATCCGCTAACTCTAAAGTCATCCGAGTTGGTGTAAGTTCGGGTAGGGAAAGCTTTTTCCAAAAGGAAAGAGGCATAAGATTTATGCTCGCGCCAAGATCGGCCAAGGCGTGACATACATCCATTTCTAGAAAATTGCATGGAATAAGAAACTTGCCAGGATCTCCAAGCTTTTCGGGAAGCTTTTTGAGGAGCATCGCCAAGCAATTCTCGTTCAACGGTATCTTAGCTAATTCAAGCAACTTTTCCTTATTCATGAGCAAATTCCTAATCGTAGGAGCAAATCTTGGCATCTAAAACAAAGCATCCGCGAAACTTATGTCAAAACGCAAATCTTGAAACATTTAAAAAATCTTCTCTTTTTGATACCAAGCTTTTTCACGAAATTTTTCTTGATTAAATCGAGAAGGATATGGAATATTCGGCTTAGGTAAACTCTTCGGAACATCGGGTTCCAGAATGGGAGTGGTTTTAGGTAAATTCTTTAGAACATCGGGTTCCGGAATAGAAATGGGGGTAACCGGAGGTGGGATTTGAGCGGTACTTCCTTGGAAATTAGATTGCCCCTTATCCGTGTTCTCTTCGGTTTCTCGTTCTACTACCTTTTTAGGAGAAGGATTAGTAGGAATCGAGGGTACCTTGTAAGTAACACCACTTCGAGTAGTGATCGCTTTCATCTCACCCTTTGGGTTTGGAATGGTATTACTCAGAAGAGTACCAGAAGTTGAGGCTTGGTTTTGAAACAATCCACATATCATGTTTTGCAAATTATTTTGAAAGGTAGTTTGTTGATTAATCATGACGGCTTGTTGAGATTTTATCGTGTTTTGAATTTCATTCTTAAGGTCTCCTTTCAACGAGTTGATTTGATTTTGCATGTTTCTCATCATTTGATCGTTATTGCTCTTGTAACTCAAAAAATCATTTAAAAACTCTTGTTGAACTTGATTATTAGGCACTTGAAAAGGTTAGTTTTGAAATCCTTGGTTTTGAAAATTCGGAGCATGATTATTTTGAGCTTAAAAACCTTGATTACCATGAAAATTATTTCCCCAATTAAAATTATTCCCTTGACCTTGATTTTGATTAAACCTATTTTGACCATTGTTTTGCACCGGAGCAAAACTTGGTGGTGCCATTTGATTACTAACACGGTTTGGAGGTACGAGGGTTAATTTATTGTATAGTTCCGTAGTCGCACAAACTCTAAGCCATGATTGTTATGGCTAGCCGGGTTTAATTATACCAAGGAATGGCAACCACCACAAGTTAACGCAAGTTTACTCAACCTCTTTAATCCGGAGGGGTAGTGAACAACTTTTTTGTTAACAATCTTCGGCACTAAGGTTCGAGAGTTGATCCGCAAGCTTATCAATTCTTTCATCCGTTTTACTAGTTAGTAGCATTCAATCCTAGAAGCATTTGATTCTAGTTCCGTGTTTTACGAACTTTTGGATTTATTCTCAATTATGTTTTTAAAGCCTTCTAGTCGTTTTACTCAATAGATTTCCACCTGCCGCGGCATTTAAGGAGTCTTGTTTCTTATCGTTTTAAAACCGTTTTAAAAGGTATCAAACTTGAGTTAACTCCTGTAAATCCGTGATCCTGATGGGGACAAGCTCTAAGCTAAAATCCTTAAATCGTTTTCCACGCTTCTCTAAAAAGTTTCCTCAAATTTTTGTGTATATCGAGAAATTCTCATTCTTTTAGTGGTGGTTTTCGAAGGAAGGAGGGAAAAATTGATTCACTAAATTTGGTATCGGGATCCTCCTAAGTCAAGTTTGAATTGGTTTGGTCTTTCTCGCTTCACATAAGTTTTTAAACGGTCATTCGAGAGAATATTAGAAAATCATAAGCTTATTCACATGTTAGGCAATTCCTAAATCGAAAAATCGCTGGTTTTATCCTTTTGATAACTTTTAATATTGGTGAATGGAGGATTCTCACTCTCACGACCGTAAAATGGATTCGCTTGAACCAATTGAAGCAAATTTCGTTTTGAATTCAAATATTTCCGCATATTTATTTCCGGTAAAACAATAGCTTTCTGTACCCTAAGTAGGGTGCCCGGAGTAGCTCTTCATTGTTACGTTCAGTCATTGGTGCAACAATAGTACGAAGTCGGGTTCGACTTATGTTTGGATACACGTACAACAATTTATTTCGACGTCTCGGAATGGTTACGTTTGAATTATTTGGAAAATAGGAATTTCTAGTGCGCATGCACTAAACAAACAAAGGAAATGATAAAAGAAACGAGAAAAGGAAATATTTTTGTTTACCGAATAAGACAAAAAACTTAGGGTAAACTCTCTTATGTAAAATATTTTTTTCAAAATGAGGTGCGCCTTTTTCGTTAAAGTGACACAAACTGGTAAAATAAATTAATCTTTGGTTCGGGAACTTATTGATGGATAATACCTCAATTGAAGGTATTATTTGTTGGTGTTCTTTTACCAATTGGAGTATCATTGCAACCCCATGTGTGTTTATATTCTCAATTAACGTGAAGAATCTAAAAATTCCGTGAGAGCAAAATATTTTTGTCTTTTTTGTTTTTAATCTTCATCTTACTTATACTTAAAAAGAAAATTATTATTTTTTTTACTTTTTGTTTATTTTTTATTTTGTTTATATTTTTTTTTTCTTAAAAGCGTAACATTCGAAGATGAAAGGTTCGCCAATAATCTAGATCGACAAACTTATTAAACGAACGAATCTTAATCACAATTCCACTGGCTGCAGGCGCCAATAATTTTGATTGTAGGAATGTATTATACACGTATAATAATGATATATGTATAGAAAATTTAACCCAAAAAACTACCCTTGAGGACAAAAGTAGTAAGGAAAATTCTCACAAATATATATTACTACGTATATTTACCGGTAAGTGATTACCGGGTCGTATTCCTCGAAGATTTATGAAATTAAGACCACGTTTGTTGTTTGAACAATGATTTGAATTGGTTCAAAGATGGTTTGTTTCCTAAAATCCTAAAAGTGAGCAATTTAAAAGACAATTAAACCTAACTTTAATAACGGGAAATTAAACCTTCACTAAAAACGCAAAACGGGAACCCTAAATGGTAATTAAAAACCCTATTTTCCAAAATTAAACCTAAAATGAATTTTTCACTTTTAATAGACTCTAATTGACTAAAAAGTAAGTTTAAAGAAAACTAGAACAAAAACGGAGTTGAGTTGAGCTTAAAAACACAAAAAACGTGAACGGAAACGAATCTCGTTCTTTAAAAATTGAAATTTTGCAATTTTAACCCTACGAAAGCAAAACTAATTTTTCTAGAAACTTTATGATAAAAGAAAATTTTCTAAAAAAGAATTGTATTTTTTTTTGATTATTTTTCTATTTTTTATTATTTTTTAAAGTTTTAAACAAAGAAAAATGTTTAAAATAGTAAACTTAACTTTAAAAATCTAGAAAAATTACTGAAAGTGTAAAATAAAGTGCATGATTTAATAAAAATAAAACCTAGAAATGAGCGTAAATGAAAAGCCTAAATAAGCCGTATATAAGCTACGACTTATATTAAGAAAAAAGGAAACAAAAAAGGTTTAAAAGGTAGGTTTACCTTGTGAGGAAAGACTCACGGATGAGCTAATGTAGCAAACTGGTTAGAGTGTGTGAGTGGTGTGCAAAAGGTCACAGGTTCGAACCTGTGGCCTTTTGTTTTATCTTTTTTTATTTTTGAAAAAGTTTAAAAACAAAGTTATAGAAAAGATGAAAATAAACACTTTTAATAAAAGCAAATATTTTTGAAACTCAAGAAATAAGCTGGAAATAGCTTAAAACTGTCACAGGAAACTAGCATAATACGCCATTTTTAAATATATCTTTTTGGGACTTTTCATTTAAAATTTTACATATTCAAAATGCTAAACAATAAGCTACAAAAGCTATATTTATTCTAAGACAACCTAATAAGCAATTTGAAAAGAAATAAAAGCAAAATATATATGAGGGGAAAAAGCGTAAATAAGTCAGCAGTTACTAACTTTAAAAGTTAGTACTGCTAGCTTTAAAACTTAAAGCTGCTAAGCTTCTAAAACTAAATAAGCTAAAAGCTAACCTAGATAAGTTGGAATTTTAATTTATCCTAGAGTAATCATTACTCAAACTAGAAACAAACACCAAATAAGCAATCCATAAGCTGTATTATCAAATTTTTACACTTACTTAAACTTAGACTGAAAATCCAAACAGCTTTAGGGACAGTTTGAAGTTAATTTTTGACTAAACCTAATGGAACCTTATGATAATATGCTTTATACATCCTTAAAGATAGGCTAAGACTTTACTAAAAATCAATAATAAAAAAACTTATTTTGTACTTAATTGCTTTATTGAAAAAGTGATTGAAAAATTGCTTATTAATGAGTACATTACTGATGGGAAATCAGTATTGGTTGAGTATATAAAATGACAAATTATGAACTTTGAGCTTAAAAATAGATAATCAATTAAAAATTTTAAGATGAAATAAGTTGAAATAGATGATTATAAACCTATAAGCTACTTGTATTCTAATTAATTATGAACTTATAAATTATTTTTACTTATTGATATTTAAGATAGGAAAGTGGCTGTTTTTCTATTTTGGCTGTAATGCAATTTGACACTCTTAAGACTACAGACTTTATTGCTAGCTTAATGAACTAAATTCAACACTTATAAAACTACAACTAAGAGCAAATAAGACTAATACATATAATAGAAATGATTAAACTTAATGATGCTAATTAGACTAAACAGATTTGAGCTTATATTAAACTAACTAATGAAAACTTAATTAACTCTAACCTAAAGACTTAGTGAAAGATTATTAAAACCAAAATCCAAGGACCAAAATGCTCATCGCAGTATAACTTTGAGGATTTGTTCTGCCTGTGCCAAACAACCTTTAATTTTTTAAATTCCATTTCAGCTTTTAATCAGAGAGAAATATTGATTAATTTCAAATACCTGATAATTTAAAACAGCTTTAAACAACCTTAATAAACATTTATCATTAATCAAATAAGCTAGAATCAATAATCTAATAACTATGCTAATATTTTTGGTTTTTAATGATTTTTTAAGACAAAATGTGAAAAACTAAGATCTATACTACAAAAGCTAAAAACAGATGATCATAAACATGATCTAAAAAACGCAAAGGAAAACAATTATTAAAGCACAATATAAGCTAGACTATAAGCTAGAAAATTAAGACAGAAAGAGTAAATTGGAACTTACAGTAACAAAGGCTTATAAATGCTCAAGAAGCTAATCTACAACTTTAGCTTATCACAAGGATAAGCTTGTAAAGGTCCCATAAGCTCTTCCAGGTTAAGCTTATCATCCAAAAGCTCAAATCCAATTAGTAAAGGTAATTAACTGATTATATTGGTTTAAGTATATTAGATGCTTGTTATTAGCTCAATCCAAGCTTATAGATATGAGAGCTTTATGTAAGAGATTGTGAGAAGCTTATGTAACAGCTAGGACAACAAATTTGAGAGAAAATGAAAGATTATAAGGAAAACAGATTATGTAAAAGGAAAAAGATGATTTCATTAATAGTAAAACTGATTACAAATTGCTAAAATTGAGAGTACAATAAGTTGGAAAAGTTACATTACTTAAGCTAAAATTTTAAAAGCTAAAATTACAATTTTACCAAAAATTTTAAAAGCTAAAAAAAACTACTTCCTTGTGTGTGAATGTGAGGGGCTTTTGTATAACCTGTAAATGTGCTTCTAGGTCTTGGATCTCCGCTCTCTCTCCCTTGATCTTGGCCTTTCATTCCTCTCAATTCTTGGATCCTTTTTTTGGTCGTTCGACATCTGTTAGCGTAAGCAGGGATTGCCAGCGTGGCATTCCGTGTGTCAGGCTTATTGTGCTTCTTTTGTACATGTTTTAGTGCAAAAAGTTAATCCTTGGTGTGTTTCTTGTCAGCTATCAACGTGGTCCAATACCCTTTTGGGTTTCAACCAATGAGGACCTTGGATGACGTCAAACTCTGCCATGTCATTACTTATTACTTGAATTAGAGAGCCACGCCAACAATTTGATTTACCCTCCATTTTAAGCACGGGGTTAAAGGAAAGAGATGATGAACAGTAATTTCCTTTTACCCGCGTAATTCAAATGAGAAGGGTGGGTGTTTGACTCGGGTATGTTGGGCTTTGTCTTGGGTTTTAGGGGTTACGGCTTGGTTATATTAAGGGTTAGATATAAGATACGATGTGTTAACTTTTATTATTAGAAAGTTAACACTGTTAGGGCTGTTTAAGGGTTATTTGTGAATTATGTTTAAACAATCGAGGGACTGTTTTGGGGAATTTTTGGGTTTTCGTCATTGAGTGAGTTGACTTTGGTTTGACCTTGGGTTGATGGGAGTTGACCCTTTTGACCCTTCGTGCTATCAAATATCCTTGGTTTTGTACAATCTTCCTAATCTCATGCACTCTTTTCCGTATCGTGCTCGGTATTGTTCGGTTTTTAAAACGTTTTCTTCTGTTATTGCATTAATCCCATAACTACAAAATCCTAAAAGACATAAACAACAAGCTAATATACACGCATTTTTTTGCACAATTTTGATATTTATTAGGAAACATTTTTGAGATAGAAAGGATTAGTGATTTCTCACATATCAAATGGCAATGCTCCCAACGAATGTGTACGTGTGTGGTGGGCAATTGCGGGAAACAAACCCGCTTCAACTTCGTTAGGGTAGTTCCTTCTAAACGACAGATTTGCTTCTTTCTTATTTGATTATTGATGCGATAGAAGTTTTGTAATCTACTTAACACTTAGTTCCATTAATTTGATTTCACACCCAACTACATTAGACCTTTATTACGCTGTTTGAACAATAGCCGACGGGAATATTAATTGGGGATAAACACTATTCAGTCAGGGGGTTGTTTACATAAACTTCTTAGATCAACATTTCAACGTTAAACTTAATGCCCACCATTGAATTGGTAGATTCTATCGTCATCATAGTTGAGTGAGTATGGATTGGTTGGCAATCTTAGTACCATGCTTGTCATTGATTGTGCCCGAGATAGATCGTTTCCGTATTCCTTGGGGTAATGAAACCTCTAATTTTCCAGGTTGACGATAGCTAGACCGGGGAAAAAGTGACTCATTTTGAACATTATCTCGTGCAACCTTAAACACAAAAAGTACATGCTAAAAGGACATCTTGTCTTTTTGGGCAATGTACTTACAAAGGAGACCGAAGAAAAGTAGAGGGAAGAAGCGAGTGGAAGTGCAATCGTTAGAGATTTTCCTGAAGATTTGCCGGGTCTTCCACCGACTGACTAGGGGAATTCACCTTATCCGATTTGCTCCAGGTGCTGCAATGTGCACGTGAATCCTTTAGATTGGCTCCTTACAGAATTGAAAAGCGTTCGTCGGAAGCAACGGCAAGAGCTATCCGACAAGGGCTTTAAAAGTCCCAGTTTCCTTACATTGGGGGAGATCCAGTCTTGTTTGTCAAGAAGCAATGATGGAATAATTAGGAATGTGAATCGACTACCGGGAATTAAATATACTGACGGCTGAGAATCGTTATCCTCTCCCATGGATTGATGATTTGTTTGATCATCTACAAAGATCCAGTGTTTATTCGAAGATAGTAAATTTTAGACGGGTCGGGTTTTCATCAGCTTAGAGTACGAGAAGTGGATGTTCCTCGGGGAAGACGGCAAATTTCGGACTCAGGTATGGTCATTACGAGTTCAAGTGATGCCTTTTTGGTTTGTCAAATGCACCCGCGGTATTCATGGAATAATGAAACGAGTGTGCAACCATTACTTGGATATGTTTTAATGTCTTTATCGACGATATACTTATTTATTCAAAGAATAAGAGGGAACATGAAGAACATCTTAAGGAAATTCTAGAACTGCTTAAGAAAGAGGAGTTATATGCTAAGTTTTCAAATGTGAACTTTTGGATTCCTTCGGTACTATTGCATCGGTCACATTGATTGGACTGCAAGGTATTAACGTGGATCCTGCCAAGATCGAATCTATTAAAGATTGGGTGTCTCCTAAAATACCAACGGAGATTTGTCAATTTTTAGGTGTTGCTGGGTACTATCGAAGATTCATTGAAGGGTTTTCAAAAATCGCTTAAGCCTTTGACCAAACTTATCAGAAGAATAAGTCGCCTTTGAATGCGGTGACTAGCAGGAAGCAACTTTTTCAGGACATTGCAGAATAAGTTAGTAATGTAGCGCACCTATACTCTAGCTCTC
This sequence comes from Tanacetum coccineum, assembly GCA_026074375.1. NCBI lineage: Eukaryota > Viridiplantae > Streptophyta > Magnoliopsida > Asterales > Asteraceae > Tanacetum > Tanacetum coccineum. The sequence goes on along the minus strand of BQNB010157488.1, from coordinate 6,290 downwards.
CCTTAAGGAGTGAGAACCTTCATTGTTTATTGTGATGTGTCACATATAAGGTATTTGGGTGCGGTGTTTGATGCAAAACGGATGGTGATTGCTTACGCATAAGGACAGTTAAAGATATAATGAGCAAAAATTATACTACTATGATTTGGAACTTGTGCAGTGGTGTTTTTGCTTCTTAAAGATTTGGCAGGCACTTACTGTATGGAAACCAAGTGTACGTTGTTCACATATTCATAAGAGTCTACAACCACATACTAGACAAAGGGTTGAATATGATGCAAGTCGTTGGGTTCGAGTTGCACTCTTGATACGATTGTGAAGATTCGTTATCCACCCGGGGTAAGCAAATGTGTTGTTGCTGATGCTTTCAGCAGGATAAGAGCGAATTAAACCATTAAGAGTCCAAGAACCCCCTTCTTAGTTTCTTGAACTTCTTCGTTCTTACTTAGTTTTGGTCTATTGTTTGGATCTTCCCAAACAAATCTTAAATGCTCAGACCGAAGCACAGAAATCAGAGAATCTCAAGAACGAAGATGTATGAGGTATGATCAGGAAAGATATACCGAAGGAAAAGCTGGAGCCCCGCACCGACGGAACCCTATGCTTAAACGGCAGTAGTTAGTTGCCATGTTATGGTGACTTGAGGACTGTGATCATGCACGAGTCCGACAAATCAAAATACTCCATCCATCCGGGTTCCGACAAGATGTACCAAGACATGAAGAAGCTATATTGGTGGCCCAATATGAAAGCTGACATCGCCACCTATGTTAGCAAATGTTTGACATATGCTAGGGTCAAGACCCGAAAACCAAAAGGACATGGGTTTGTTGGTAAAAACCCAAGATACCCCAATGAAAGGTAGGATAACATCAACAATAGATTTTGTCAGCATAGTAGACAGATCCTAAGTCATCGCCATGGCATATGACACTATTTGGGGAATTGTTATCCGAACTTACGAAGTCATGCAATCTTTGTACCAATGTGGGATACTGACAGGGAAAATGACCCCATGGAGAAGTTGGCAAGGATGTACCTAAAGGAGGTAGTCACAAGACATGGAATACCTGTATCAATCATTTATGATCGTGACCCTAGATTCTCATAAAATTTCTAAAAGTCACTTCAGAAGACCTTGGGTACTAGATTGGATATGAGCACAGCCTATCATCCAGAGACGAACGGACAAAGCGAGAGGACTATTCAAACTCTCGAGGATATGCTACGTGCTTGCGTGATCGACTTTGGAAATGGCTGGATTAAGCATTTGCCACTAGTCGAGTTTTCATACAACAATAGTTATCACGCTAGCATCAAAGATGCACCATTTGAGACACTATACGGTCAAAAGTGTCGTTCATCTGTTTGTTGGGCCGAGGTCGGAGAAGCTCAACTCACCGGTCCAGATCTAGTCCAAGAAACGACCGAGAAGATCATTCAGATCAAGCAAACAATTCAAGCCGCTCGCGACCGGTAAAAGAGTTATGCCAACTTAAAACGTAAGCCGATGGAGTTCCAAGTTGGGGATAGGGTTATGCTCAAGGTTTCACCTTGGAAAGGAGTCGTGTGTTTTGGCAAACGAGGGAAGTTAAACCCTAGATATGTTGGACCTTTCAAAGTACTGGAAAACGTTGGATCCGTTGCTTACAAGCTTGAATTCCCTTAAGAGCTTAGTCGGGTTCACAATACATTTCATGTATCCAACTTGAAGAAATGTTATTCTGATGAACCATTAGCCTTTCCGTTGGAAGGACTACATATTGATGATAAACTCTAATTTTTGGAAGAGCCCATTGAAATTATGGAACGGGAGATCAAATGATTAAAGTGAAGCCGTATACCACTCGTTAAGGTTCGCTGGAACTCAAAGTGGGGTCTTAAGTTTACTTGGGAACGTGAAGATTCGTTCAAAAATAAATACCCACATCTCTTCACAAATCGAGCATCTTCATCCACTACAATGTCTTAAGCTTTGAGGACAAAGCTCTTTTAACGGGTGGAGACTGTAACATTTCTCAATTTCAGGTCATTTTATGACTCTTATTATTATTCACTATTTATTTTAGTCCAGTGCGCGTTTACTTTTAAATTAACTTTTAAGCTAAATCGCGTAGACTAGAAATAATCATTTAACGTAAATAGTCACCAAATAAATTAAGTGTTACGTCAAGCAAGTGTTATGTAATTATTAGGAAGATAATTATTGACTTTGCGCGTTTTATTTTTATTGGTCACGTAAAAGGTTTACGTTTCACAATAAAATACGTTAGGCACACTCCGAAAATACCTATACTTATCTAGACTCAAACCAATACCCACTTTTTTTCCTAGACACAAAAATTATACAATTTTTGTATCATTAAGCCTATAAGGGCCGGTTATAGTTAAATATAACACAAACATAAGACAAACATTATATACTCTTGGATACTAACCACTTAAGTACACCTTAATCCCATATAACTAGAAATTGTCTAATCAATTGTACCCTAGCTCTAATCCTAGGCGTCCAATGGGGTGGGAAGGAGCAAGATCACTTACATACACTTACAACATGTACCCTTAATCCGTAGCTTACCATAGTTAGTTTAAGGTTATATATTTAGTTAGTTTAAGGTAAGAAATACTTAAACAACTAGCACACTTTGCCTTGCTTCCTATCCATAACACACGACACAAGGACCATTGTGTATTACACACAAATCCTAACTAAATCTTGTACAATCTAAGACTAATTAAAGCTAAGTACTTATATGTAACACTCCCAAATTGGGTCGCAGCGAAATAAGGGTCCGGGGCGTGTTACTTCTCAGATCAATAACACAAGATATATATAGAACAACCAAAAAGTCGTTTGAAAACAATAAATTGGATTTAACAAAGTAATTGTTACATAAGCCCGAAGCTTAACTTGTTCACTTGATCAAAATACAAAGATTTTCAGCCCATAACAGATAACAAAATGAAATGCGACAAAATCTTTAATGCATGACATCCAAATCAAAACCACCAATGTATCCATCGCACCTTGTGCTTATTGATCCCCTGAAAAACATTACTTTAAAACGTCAACAATAATGTTGGTGAATTCATAGGTTTGATAAATCATATATTGTAGGACCACAAGATCTCCCAAGTATATGATAATGCAACAGATGCAGACATCATATAAATGTAATTACGTTGCTCTAAGCTCATGACACTGAAGCTTGACGTGTATAATGGCCTACATTGCCCGTGGTGATGTTCTAACCCGCAACATCCTATATTCGACATGGTATACGTTCGTTTATCCAGTGATAGCTAATCACCCGAACGGGGTTGTCAAACCCAATAGATCTATTAATAACATTCGCGCTCACAATCCCGCAATTGACAGTTCATGATAATGGGCTCAGATATGGGTTATCGCTACTTAGGCAACACGTAATCATAACATGAAACTTAACCACTTGTGTCCAATTGTAAAGCATTGCATGTTTTTCACCCCAAAAACTTTGTAAAACAAAAGCATGTAAAACGTGGGGCTATGAACTCACCTTGAGTTCTGATAATCCAAATATCGCAGATAAAGCGTCACGTAAAAGATCGAATGCAACCTAAATTATCATAGGTCGTATAAGTACCGAGTACTTTAATTGATAACATTGAATGTAATCCTATAGATTATATCGTACTATCGTTCGGGCTATCATAATTAAAGAGGTCATGACATGACGTTCGAGGAGTTAGGACACTTTAAATCGTAAATCCAACAACTCGTCGAAACGCCATCCGAAGAGGCCTCATTATGAAACTCCCTAGTAATATAGTACTTTGATAACCACATAATATTCTATATAGCTCAATCACCAACTAATGGTTTTGGTAAAATTGTGTTTAATAAGTTAAAACGTTTATAATTACCGTTTTAGCAAAACTGGCGTAACTTTCGCGTTTTAAACCCGATTCTCGCGTTTCTTATGCCCATCTTTTCGTATCAAGACGAGTTATCATAAATTGACATTTTTGAATTTCGGACCTACTGGTGAACAGTAACTTTTACTGTTCACATCAGACGTGAGTTTTATAAAAATAGTTTTATAAAAGTATTAATTGTCGTAAACTCGCGAAATTCATAACTCGTTCGTTATTAATTGAAAAATTACGATTCTTATCATTTTGGAATCCTAAAAATATGTGTTATTTGTTAAAAATATCCACACTTGCTGTTTATACAATTTTTATAAAAATTCTTTTACGACTCCGTTTATTAACGTATAACTTGTTTTTACCGTAACTTTTTCGTTATTAATCCGTTTGACAAGTTTCTTACCTTTTTGGAATCGTCGTGAAATGTATTATCTTATAAAAACATAAAATAAGTATGTCTTTTACACGATTTTGGACAGAATGTGTGAATATCTTTCATAAGTCCAAAATCAAGCCTTGTTTCCTTATTTGCACTTTATAACTTTTACCACTAGTCTTATATTTCATATATGTCATATATGATACCTATAATAAAAGTCCAATTGTCCATCCAAGTCCTCATGTGTCCATATTTTATAAGTCCATCATTATACTTTATAGTTTACAACTTTCATAAATAATCTCTTTTATTATAAGTTCATATATAGCCATTTTCCATAAAAACTATAAGTGTACAAGTTTTCTTATCTTGATATAACTTCATTTTAATGATCATCTAACATCAATATAAGTTCATAATTAATCTCAACATGCCATTTGTATTTCTTTAACTTGAAACATATTATTAAACCATTAAAAACCCTAATTATCCCATGATTATGTTTACACCAAAACAACATGACACAATATTTTATCATCCTCTTTTATATGATATAAGTAATATCACAACATATATAAAAGTAATCCATGTGATCATTTCAAGTGAAAACTTCATTTTCATGATTAAAACTTAAATGGTGATTTAAGCTAAAATAGAATAAACATATGCATGAAAACTTATAAAATGAAAGCATAAAGGTTTAAAGTAGACCTTATGACGAATGATGGTGATGATAAACAAGTGCTAAACCCTTGTTTAGCCACAAAATCCAAGCTTGCACTTATATGAGTTGAAGTGGTCAAAAAAGTGCAATAGTTAGTCAAGGAACATGGTAAGGTCTTAGGGATGGGTCTTGGTCAAAGAGACAAGGCATGGGCTAGGTTTAAATGAGAAATGATGTACATTGACCAAAGTGTGTAAATTTTCTCTTATTTCTTTGTATTATTTGCCAAGAATTCGGCATAATAGAGCCATACATGATATATTTGAGTAAATTTTATGTATTGGGTATAAAAGTGGGTATTTGTTGAAGCGTAGAAAAGTTTTTGTGGTTCCGGGAGTGCCTAAACGCAATTTATCGCGAAACGTATACACTTTACGTATCCGATAAAAATAAAATGAACAAAGTTAATAATTATCCTCAAAATAATTACTTAACCCTTGTTTGATGTAAACATTTAATTGTTTGATGCCCGTTTACATTGAACGCTAATTTTTAGCTTACGCGATTTAGCTTAACATTTATGATTTAAAGTAAATGCGTACAATACAAAAGGTACATTGTAGATTTATCGGCGTCGTCAATGACTTGAAAACACAGGGTGTTATATCTCAAGCACTCAAAGTCAAAAGATGAAGGCTTAAGATCAAGATCACTGAGCATGAAGGAACAAAGCCATTACATACATGAAAAGACAAAGACAAGACCAAAGAAAGAAAAGCTCAAACGTCATATCTTCAACACTGGTGAAGATAAAGTCAAGCAAAGTCAAGATAACCTCCATCAAGAACGTCAACGTTGGGGAGATCAAACAAGACCTCAACATTGGGGGAGACTGTTAGCCTTAATTATATTAAGTCAAACAAGAATGTTATCGGTCTAGGAAGTCTTGTAATGTAATAGGCTAGTCGGGTATTGACGGGCTTGGATTGTAATCTAATATTGTATGTGTTTCGGGCTCAAAGCCCAAGTTAAGCCAAGCTCGGCCCAAGAAAGAAAGCCCACAAGCCCATGTTGGACTTAGGGTATAAATACTCCCACACTTGGTGAAGTGTGGGTGTTGGTTACATTGTGTTGGTTGCATTTCTTCACTTGTAACTCACCACCTTCTTTTCTTCTAATCTAACTTTCTACTTTTCTATCTTTCTTTCGCATCTAAATTCGTGTATCATCCTAGTGGTTAGGAAGTTATTTGTTGTGTTTGGATCCTTGTATATTAGGATAACAAGTGGTATCAATCACCAAGGGGTTTTAAGGATTCGTGGTTTGATTTCT
>BQNB010157487.1:0-14212 GCA_026074375.1 Tanacetum coccineum | reverse complement strand
TCTATTAGTCGGGAATTATAAAATAATATTTTATAATTTAAGATTTCGTTACGCGTTTTAACTAAACTAGTTGCCTTGTTTATAAAAGTATAGTTTTTCGTTTATTTACCGGTTTATCTTATCATTACAATTTAATAATATTAATACTATATCTCGTCCTTTTATCGGTTTTCTAAATTAATAGAAATTTTAGTGAAAAATACTAAGTATAGAAATTTTTATAAATTTCGGCATGACCTATTCGTTTATACAACGTTTCCCATTTTTACAAAACTTAAAGTTTTCCCCTTTTTAATCAATTCGTGTTGCAAAATACCCGCTTGTTGCAATATATATCTAAACGAAATCAATGAGTAACAAAATAAATAAAACCAAACACACCCTAATGGCTAAACCAAACGCACCCTAACCTGCTGTGAAACTCAAATCCAAACGCCCCCTTTGGGCTATAAAATCAGCAACCAAACACCCTTTTGGGGCTGCCATATAACACAAAACCAAACACCCTCTTAAGGCAGTTAACCACAAATCCAAACGCACACTATTCGCTGAAAAACCAAACGCACCCTTAATGTTTAAAAAGAAAACCAAACTTAAATAACTACAACAAAACATAACCATCCAAACTCAAAAATAAAAGAGGTGAATGTGGCGGTGGTGGGATGGCGGCTGTGCCGCGATGGTGTGGCGGCTGTGGTGGATGCATAGAGGTGGGGAGGTCACGGTGGTGACGAGGTAGTGACGAGGAGATAGAGGTGGATATGGTGGTGACGTGGTGTGGTGCCAGCGAGGTGGTGTTGGCTGGGGGCGGGGTGGCGGTGATGGTGACGAGGTAATGGTGATGATGACGTAGGGATGGTGGAGGTAGCGAGGTGGCGTCGGTGGTGAAGGGCTGATATAGGGAGGTGATGACAGCGGTGGTGAGATGATGGTGTGGCGTGGTGTTGGCTGCGGAGATGGAGGCGGCGCAGTAAAGGCCGTGATGGTGATGGCGGCTGCGAAGGCAGTGGTGGTGAGGTGAGATGGAGGTGAGACACGGTGGAGGATGGTGGTTGATGTAGGCGGCGGCCGGAGGCTGGCCGAAAAAATAAGAGGAGAAAGAGGTGGTGGCCAGGGTTTTGTAACTAGTGTAAAGTGCCAAATAGATGAGGGTTAATGGTGTAAATATTTTCACATGGCCCAAAAGTGTAATCTTTTGTAAAATATTGGTTCGGGACTCGTTTAGGCTAGTTAACGGATGATTCAAAACACGAAAATTGCGCCATTGCATTCCAAATGATTTTTCCCATAAAAATGAGTATTTACATGACTAGTATTTTATAAATGTTTTTATAAAATATTTTTAAAATGTTTATTATTTATTTTGGTATCATAGGTAAGCGTTGTCCGTAAAAATAAAACTTTAATTTGAGTATTCACGTTTTTAAACAAACTTTTTTGAATAAAATGTAAAATAATTTATTAAATATTTTTATTTAATAAAAAGTGATAATTAAATATAAATTTAATTATTTTTGTGTCGGTACGCGCTGCGTGCGGTGTTCAAAACTTTGTGAGGCTATTTTAGTCACTTTCTGCTTGGTTTCGTGTCTCGGGTAAAACTAAAAAGTTGTCCGGAATGTCGTTTTAAGTCAAACGCTAGTATATCCCATAATTAATAACTCATTTTGGCGGGTCGTTTTTGATAAGTCAACTTAGGAATAACATATATCTTCTCGTTTTCAAGTCAAATAAGTATGAAAAATAAATTTGTAAATGAGAGATAATAATAATAATTATGATTTATTATTTAAATATGTTTCAAAAATTTACCGGCTATGCGGTAATCGTTTTTATGTGACCGAAAAAGGTCAAAAAATTAGTCGGAACCAAAAAGTCAAAGGGTAAAATAGTAATTGAAAGTTCTAAAAATTGCCGGGTGTGACAGTTTTGATTTGTCTTTATATTTTTCCTTATTCGTTGTATGTTGATTATGTTTATCACTTCATACAACGTTTATGTTTGCTTATTTTTGTGTTTACCTTCATTCAAATTGGTCTAGTCTTACATTTTTAATGCGCGGGGTGGGGGGGAGGGGGGCGGGGGGGGGGTGGGGGGGGGATGCAACTCCGGGTTGTTTGTGCGTAGGCTAAGTGTTCGGTTAGAAATAATAACGAGTATGCATCTAGCTATAATAATAGGATCTCCAATAGGAAAGCCCTGTTTCGATCTATGGTTAAGTGGATAGGTAGACTAAGTCGGTGACTTAAAACTACACATGACGTCCTGTTTCCATATGTAGCGAAGTGAGCGTGGACTACTAGTATAAGAATTCCCATTAAGCAGTAAGTTGGTAAAGCCTTACGTGAGCTAGGATTCATATAACACAAATATTGGTTTCCTAGATGTATGATATCAACGGTGTGAGCTTTATGCGGGTTTAAGTTATTGTGGACAGGACACCGTATCACTCGACATGGTATACGTCCGTTGATCCAGTAAGAGCTACTAACCTGGACGGGGATGATTAGTCCCAATAGATCTATTTACAACATTCACGCTCACTTAACCAATCCCATTGGTCATAGGTAACTAACGGGTCATGATAACTCGGGCATACAAGTTTCAACACTACTTAGGCAACACGTAAACAAGATTGGGAAATCGATATTTCTCATCCCAAATAATAAAGCAAAATAGTAAAAACATGGGGCTATGAACTCACCTTAAGCAAATGGTAAGAAATTAATTCAACGAAGTGTATAACGATATCGAACGACTCTAACCGCGACCTAATTAAAAGACGGGCTTTAGAAACGAGAAATAAATATGAAATGTCAGAATGGACGCTTATAGAAGAGATAGACATCCATAAGTGTTTGCGCTTTAGTTTATATAGTAAAAACGTGTCATTATGAAAATATACGATTTACAGTTACGTTACGCCATGTTTTACGAAAAGTTTCTATTTTCGGAAAGTTACTATTTTAGGAAAGTTCTAAGTTTCAGGACGTTAATACCGTCCCATAATATTCTTTAAGTCCATGTTCCTAAAACGCACTACCTAAACCTAAACGCCAAACTTCCAAGTCCATCTTGCTAATAAATACCAAAAGTTACTATTTTTAGAAGTTTTCCCGTTTTAGAAATCTCGATAATACATTTGTGATGTTTCTAAAGTTCCCACTTAATATACTAATGTCTATTTACATTTCGCCAATGTTTTAAAAGCTCAAATCAACTCGAAAGTGTCCGAAAACCCATTTTATATTTCCAATCAGCAACATAAATAATTGTTTTTCAGAAAAGATTTCCAAAATTTATTTTGCCATAACTTGGCCGTTTTAAATCCGTTTTTAGTGTTCGATATATGAAAATCTATCTATTCGAAATAAGCTTTCCAAAAACTGCCTTCTCATCTAGTGAAAACATTTCTTATACTAGTCTAACCCCGTTCACTACTAATCCAACCAACAAAATCCACTCTTAATCTCTCCTAATCCCATCATCATCTTTGTTGCAACACACAAGTTCACTCATCCTTTCCATAGACACATTATTAATATCAAGAACACATAAAACTTCGTTAGTTCATAAACCCACTAGTTTCTTTTGAAAAATAACACAAACACTAAAGGATGTGTATATAAGACTTGATTAAGAACATGAGAATATAAAAGATGGAAGAGATAGGTTTAATATTTGCTTACAAGATGAAGAACAAGCTAGATATAACAAGAACTTGAAAAGGAAGTGAAGGATCTTGAAACAAACCCAAATGAAATAACCAAAAATAACCTAAAACTATAGATCTTGAACAAACCTATGAAATCAAAGAACCTAACACTTGCAACCACCTTAGAGTATGGACCAAAAATCCAACCTAGAACACTTGGATCTTGGAAGGAAATCAAAAAGAAAATAAAACCTGTAAGGGGTGTTTGATTGCCGAGCCACTGGACAGAACAAGAGAAGAAATAAGATTTTGAGAGCTTGAATGACATGACTGATAAATCTCTACAAGTGGTGTTTATATAGGGAGCGACTAGGATTTTGGTTGTGTCTTGGCTCACGCTAATGACTTGAACCATCCCCTTTATGGTCATTATGGTTTGAACGGTTTAAGTAAGGGGGGGGGGGGGGTTTCATGACTTGTTTCCTAGACAAAATAATTAAATGAAATGCTTCCATAGTGGTTAGTAGAGTTGTGGTCCTCCCATGGTGCATGAAGACAAAGGTGGTGTAAGAAGTCACAAGTGCATGCATGGAGAAAACTACAAGGATGTCACCTCTTGCATGTGATGTAGTTGAAATTCAAAATAAAGGTAAAAGATGCTTCATGGATTAATTTTGTGTGTGTGTGTGTGAGCGTGCGTTTGAAGTAGGGGAGAACACGTAAATTTTTTAACCTACAATCATGAGACGTGCGGTAAGTAGGGTTTACTTGCAAAGGTGGTAAGTTTCCAAGGTTTCGTTTGACGTAAAACGCTAAAAACACAAAACGCAAGCGTACGTAAACTATGTAACACTGATAAATGATTAAATCATGAATAATACGAGTGGAGTAAACCCAGTCTGGCATCAGAACGCTTTCGATAATGATTTTTAGTTTTACGCTGGATAACTTCCTGGAAAATTGCCAGATTCAAACGTAACGTATAAAAGTCAAAAGTAATGATAGGAAAAGTTTAAAATAATGACATGAAATTTATGAGGTGTCACATCCTTACCCCGTTAAAAGAGCTTTGTCCTCAAAGCTTAAGACGTAGATGTATTGTTAGCGAAAAGATGAGGGTACTTTTTCTGCATTTGGTCTTCGCGCTCCTAAGTAATCTCAGGACGTCGCCTAGAATTCCAACAGACTTTTAAAATCGGGATACGACATGTCATTTACCTATAGAGATCGAGCATTAGGCACATTGGGCATTAAAATAATGTAATATGGATCTAATGCTCGCTAGCAAAAGTCGTCTTATGTAACTTAATGAGTTAGCCGAATTAAGAGATGGAGCTTATAAGAATACTAGAATTTACAAAGAATGGCAAGACATTTGGCATGATTCTAATTCGTGGTGAAAAAGATTTTAAGGTAGGTGATCAAGTGCTATTTTATAATTCTCGTCTAAAGATGTACCCTGAAAAACTAAAGTCAAAATGAAGAGGTCCAAACATTGTTAAAATGGTATATCCACATGGGGCTATAGAAATCACTGACAGGGACGGGTTTAGCTTCAAGGTCAATGGACAACGATTGAAAAAATATTACGGAGGTAACATTGACAAAGACGATGATGAGGTTCTAGAGCTCGAAAATGGTGTGACGTGAGGCTGAAGGGAGTCTAACTTAAAGACTCTCACAAAAACAAAAGTGCTTTGCCGGGAGACAACCAAAAATGTAAATTTTACCGAGTCTGTCTTCTCAAACTATCTATACGGCATATCCAAACCCCATGGATACGACATATTGACTATCTGATCATTTATATAGTCGCTTTATTTGTCTGCATTTTATATTTTATTGTCAATTCAATCTATACAACGTATTCAAATAAACGAATACTGCGTATTAGTCGACTGAACCGTACTTAGGATTTTTAAATACATGTTTTAATACGGCGTATCTTGGGGTATGGATACGACGTATTGACTCCATGTACATTATTTATATTTGTTCTCCTGTATATTATACAAATGTAAACGTAATAGAATTGCAAGTTGTTTTCTAAATCTTTATGCAGGACCTTGCTGTAATGAAATCGATGAATTGGTAGAGGTATACTCTGAAAATAACGTGTGTTGAACTTACACGGGCAATTTGAAGCCCTCGTCAACATACTTATTACTCAAGAGCTCAACTTGGAGAATCATCCCGAGCAACATATCAAGGAGTTCCTCGTTCTAATTCTATTTCCCTTATTATTTAATTGTTTTATCTATACAACGAGAACGTTGTATAATTTAAGTGGGGGGATGGAGAATTAGAACATACTTGTCCTCTTTTTTACAAAATAACATGCTACATGCTTAAAAGTGCTTAAAAATAGTCTAAATTTTAAAAAAATTTAGCATGACTTTTGTAAAAATCACTAGTTATATTACCTAGCGCACTATAACCCTTGATGCATATTGTGAGAATTAAGCCTATTTTGTTTCTAATTGCTTACCAAAAATTCCACAAAATTATGAGTGTGCCAGTGATGTAGTGGACTTTATTACTTGGCCTGGTATATCACTCGAGACCGCAATGATGAGTAATATGGATTTAGATGGAGGAACTGTTCGAAACTAATAAATTTCTAAGATTAAGCAAATTAGCCTCATGTCATAAAATTAAACTAATTACTAAGTTAGTTAAATCCTGTGTAACCCTTTGATTACTCTTATTTTTAGAGTAAAATCCCCTAGAACAATCTGTAGCAGAAATTATTTTCATTTTTTTACACCATATTATAAGTTTTCGTTGCCACTTTTGCACCTTAGCCTACCGTGTAGATTAAGCCTATTTTAATCAAAGTTTCTAGTTTCTTTCGTGTAAAGTTTGTATTTCCTGTGTCAAAGTGAAATTTTTCTATCTCTGTAATGGTCGGGAAATTGCACAATGCAATGGGAAAAATATGTAGCTCATAAGTTTCGCTACTTTTCGCTAATTATGAATATGCCGAAGACGAAATGTTACAAAAGAAAAGATTATCCAGACGAATTATGATAGTGAAGACCGGTGGATAAAAACGAGTTTTGATGTATCCAAAAAATAATGGGTTAAAGAGAAAAAGCAAAAAAAAGGCGAAAAAATTATTCTCGGTTCAAAAGAGTTTATACCAAAAGAATCATTGGAAACGGATCGGATTATTCGTTGATAATGTAAAAAAATCAACGAAGTAAAGGCTTGTAAAAAGTGGCCGATATCACCACTTATTCTATAAAAGTATGTAAAGAGCGGGATGTAAGGGAAGTTGATTGTTATGGGAACGCCAACTTAGGTTGTCTTTGTCATTTCTGTGATCGAGGCGTTTGTCTATATGTTCGAGTCTTTGTTATGGAATGGTCGGGGGAAAGTTACTAGCAACCGTACCTTATGTGTTGGATTTATCTATTTGTTTCGTAAATTTTGTTTAACACCCATTTTACTTTTTTTTACCTTTCCTAGAAAACTAACCGTATTGTTACTACGAACGAAGGACTTGTACTGACGCATGCTTTCTATTCCCGTCGTTACGGCCATGTATGCATGTCTCAGCTGCCTTGTTAGATGACGACTTTCGGTGAAAGTTAGAATCTCCCTACCATATATCGTTCTTCATCCTAACCGCTGGTTAAACATGAACAGGTATGTGATCGAATAGTACGTATCTTTTCCGTCGTTATGGCCGTGTATGTACAATTCAGCTGCCTTGTTGGTGTGGTACTTATGGTGAAAGACTGTGGAATGATCAACCCTAAGCCTTCTTAACCCAATTTAGCTTTTGACTTGTTTCTCCTTAGCTCTAGCGGTGAAGATGTGTATCCTTGCCAAGCTTATGATAGAAAACTAATCACGACCGAACAATTGAGCATCCCAATTAAATGTTGCACCCTAGATTAGTTGAGTGATCTGAGTGTTTTCATTTCCATATTCCGTGAGGAGCTTGGTTATGTACAAGTGATTATCACAAAACAATGCTTAAACAGAAAAATCCTTAACTTCGGTTGGGATACATTTTTAAAACTTTTCTAAAGTCTACTTGAGGACCAGTAGGATTCAAGTGGGGGGATATTTGATGACATCAAAAATATTGCTTATTTATATGCTCTTTTTTGCCTACTAAATTACCCATTTTATATTATTTATGCAAAGAATCTGTTACTTTAATTGCTTATATTTATTATTTACAGTAATTAAGGAGTACTTTGTGAAGATTATCCGAAAGGCGCGCATTTTAGACCTTAAATAATGAAATATGAAGATTGCTTATTCTGACAATATACGCCGTATCCAGCAAAGAAGATACGGCGTATCCATGCATGCACTTCACAAATAAACGACAAGGATCAATGACCCCAATCACGCCGATCTTTGGACATTTATTTTTGCCGTATTCACTAGTCAAAAGTCAAAGATATTGCATTTAACACAGTCAACAGTCAATGATCCTGAAATTAATGCAATTAATGATAAACTTGGTCCTTACTCCAAGGAATTTCCTTATACGCCGTATTGAAGCATTTTAATACGGCGTATATTATAACCTTTTTCACAGCCTGTAAATACCCAACTCAATTAGAGTTTATAATGCTTTTAGCCACCTAGTCCGATTTACACAAAGATTTATTAAAGTAAAAAGGTCCTGAAAAAAGTTGTTTGATCAAGGAAAACTCTTGAAAATCTATACTCTCCACTATACGCGTTCGGTTAGCATTATGTTTAATCGTTCATCTATGATTTCGTGTATTGTTACAATGACTATCGGCTAATACCTTCAGGTATTAGCCATGTTTATGATAATATAATGTTTTGATTTATCTTTATATCGATTATTCCTTATTCGTTGTATGTTGATTATGTTTATCACTTTATACCCGGTTACGGTGCTTAATTATGTGTTTTTCTATCATTCAAATGGTCTAGGTCCTTACCTATTTATTGAGCTGCAACTTCGGAGTTGTCTTGGGGTGGCGACTAAGAGTCGGGATGGAAACATATAACGCTTATTCATATAACTAGAATAATAAGATCACCAATAGAAAGTTGTGTTTTGATCTATGGTTAAGTAGATAGGTAGACTATGCCGGTGACTTAGGATTATATGTAACGTCTTGTTTCCATAGGTAGTTAAGTGGGTGTGGACTACTAGTATAAGATTTAATTAGAATAATTAGGTTAAATTGTATTAAAGTAATAAATAAAAAATACAATAGAATTAAGAGTAACTTCAACTCTTAGTGGATCGGACACCCTACTTACCGACGAAGCTACATCTTGACTGGGTACACTGCCCGTTAAAGTGTTTTTTAGGTATAGTCGGCATAAAATAAATAGTAAAACTTGATAACAAAAATAACACCTACATGATGACACATCAATAAGCACCTGAGAAAAACATGCTTAAAACATCAACATAAAGTTGGTGAATCTATAGGTTTAGTTCAAATATTATCAGTGTGGACCACAAGATTTCAAAACGTATGTGACAGTTATAGGAGATACAACTTCACATAAAGAGGCATTTACGTTGCACTAAGTTCATTACATCGAGGCTAATAGTAGAAGATAGCATGTACATTGCCATATAATGCTTGCCCTTACAGGTGTCTGACCAAAGAGAACTTAACTAGTTTCGAGATGAAATACATCCGTGGGCCTGCACAGTCTGTCAAGTACCCGACCAGTAAGAATTACCAAACCCAGATGGGGATTATTAGTCTCAATAGATCTATTTATTTACTCGCGCTTACTTAACTAGCCAGTCGGTTAAAGGTAATTAACGGTTCATGATAATTCAGCCAATAGTGGTCTAAACGCTACTTAGGTAACACGTAAATAGGAAAATTCTCACGCAAAGTACGTGTGTCCAATTTTAAAAGCAAGAAATGCTTCTCACCCTAAAGTAATAAAACATTTATTCAAAACGAGTAAAATGTGGGGTTATGAACTCACCTTAAGCGAGCAATAGATCAAAAGAAATCAATCAAGTAAAGACGAATCACATGGTCCTAGCGACAACCTAGCATATAGTTGTTGTTTAAGAATGATGTACAACGAAATAACTCTTGGAGCAAAGGACTGGTCATCGAACATGAGTGACAAGGCGGCTTTTATTTCAAAATCATCACTTTCTGAATTTTAAGTTTTAACAAGTTATCTACACTTTAACAACTCTTAAATTTATTTCGTCTTTTAGTGTATTTCATCTTTTAGTGTATTTTGTCTTTTAGTGTATTTCATCTTTTAGTGTATTTTGTCTTTTAGTGACCCGACACACTAAAGTTGACTCAATAACCGCAAATGTTGACCTAGACCTGATTCCTAACGTTTTTCTCCATTTTATTATTAGTTTGATAATAAAATATATTTTTCGACACATTTTCAATGAAATTTCGACATGAACTTTCTTAAAATAACAACTTTCCTTTTTAATAGACTCGATTCGTAAAATATCCATTTTATAAAAGTAACCTTGATAGATCCCGTAAAACATCCGACAACTAACTAAATCACATTACAACATTTATTAAGTTTACAAATGTAGCGAATAAATTTTTAGAACACTAAGTGTGAGCCACATATGGTTCGAACCATATGGACTCCAAAAAGGAATCAATACCCGATCAATTTTCGACAAACACCGCAAATATCACAACAAATCAATAATTAAACCTAACCCATAGCTTTCTGTTCATGCTTTCACCATAACCAATAATCTAACTTCATCCCTTCGTCTAACAACATTTAGAATCACTATATACGATAACCTAAATAAATGATATAGCCGTAATAACAACAATATATATTTATAAATATATCAAAATGATCACGACAAACTTTTAGACACAAAATTACAACCATTTTTCATGTTCTTTCATTTATGTTTAAAAAGATTTAAAACTTGAGACTTGTAGTTTTATAGAAAAATGTATAATGATTTTCATAAAGATCCGTTTTGTATACCTTGTTCGGAATGATCATAAGTATGTAAAAGTGCAACTCATTTATGAAAAACAAGAGATGACTTACAAGAAAAGATGACTAGAGGATGATTAGAGACTAAAACAACCCAAACATTGTTTATAAAATACCCGAATATCAACCTGAACACTTTATCTTCAAATAGATTTGATCAAAGTTCGAAAAGTAAGAATTTGTGTGTGTGTTTATGTTGGTTCAAACAAGAGAGAAGCGAAAGAAAGGTTGTGTGTATTTTTCTAGTGAGAGAGAGTAGTAATGAATGTGTAGGATGAATGGACTTGGACCTATATGTATATTGCTTTCAAATTTTGGCATCCAAGGGTGGTAGGGTGTGTGTGTTCCGATTAGTGCAAGCAAAGGGGGAAGGAAAGGGGACCAAAATGATCTACAAATGGGAGTGAAGAAGAAGACTAGTCCTTTGCTAGTTTAAGGGAAACATGTCCCTTGATTCAAAGTTTAAATTGAGTATCCTATGAGTGTGTGGTGGTGATCGGTTGCATTCATGAGCTAAAGGGGGACCAAATTGATCTCTAAAATTCTAGGAACTCCATGCATGTATGTATTTAGTTTGAAGGGTTTCTATTCATATACTTATGTTACTAGTTATTCATGAAACACACACATACGGAAGATACATAAAATGAATACGAAAATTTCAAAAATTTTAAATATCAACTAAAAACGTAAAAACGCGTCTACTGACGAAAGACTACGATGTTTAGATGCACAGATTACTTTCGACAATGAATTCTTAGATAAACGCGGAACAACTTCCCGGTTAAACGTAAAAATTAAACGAAACATTAAATTTCAATTTACCAAATAGAAACGGCTAAAATATTCATCGGAAATTTATGGGGTGTCATAGAGATAGCCGATTCACTTCTAGATTTGTGTATTCGTCATTCCAGTAGGCGTATGATTAAGCTAGAAACTGACTAGACATGAGTACTGCCTATCACCCGCAAACCGATGGTCAAAGTGAGAGGACCATTCAAACTTTGGAAGACATGTTGCGTGCCTATGTAATCGACTTTGGAAAGAGTTGGGATCATCACTTGCCATTGGTTGAATTTTCACACAGCAATAGCTATCATGTAAGTATCAAGGCGACACCTTTTGAGGCACTATATGGTTGAAAGTGTCCATCGCATGTTTGCTAGAGTGAGGTTGGAGATAGCCAACTCACGAGTCCAAAGATTGTTTGAGAAACAACAAAGAAGATAGTCCAAATCAAGAATCGTTTACAAACTACTCGTAGTCGTCAGAAGAGCTACGCTAATGTAAGGCGTAAACCCTTGGAATTTAAGGTCGAAGATAGGGTTATGTTGAAATTCTCACCATGGAAAGGTGTGATTCGTTTTGGGAAGCGTGGTAAGCTAAGTCCGTGATACATCGGGCCATTCAAGATTTTAGATAAGGTCGGTCTGGTAGCATACAAGCTTGAGCTGCCGCAAGAGCTTAGAGGAATTCATAACACATTCCACATTTTAAACCTGAAGAAGTGTCTGTCGGATGAGAACCTCGTCATTCCGTTAAAATAAATCCAGCTCGATGATGAGCTGCATTTTATTGAAGAACCTATAGAGGTTATGGATCATGAAGTCAAGTAGCTAAAGCAGAGTCGTATTCCCATCATCAAAGTCTGTTGGAATTCTAAGCGAGGACCTGAATTCACTTAGGAGCGTGAAAATAAATTCAGAAACAAGTACCCTCATCTCTTCATGAACACCTCCGATGACATCAAATAACGTCACTTTTATAGCATCATTATCCCATGTAGATAACCTATTTTATATAATTATTGTAAGAATTGGTACTTAATCATTTATATTTGAGAATGCAGTAATTATGGAGTACTTTGTGAAGATTAACTAAAAGGCACGCATTGTAACATCTGTGATTTAATCAGGTTAGTGATACCTTTAGAAATGGCTAAGAGTTCTTTTTATGTGATTCTTATGTGCTATGTGTAACTTATGTGTGCTAAGTGGTTTGAATAGGTGCATGATATCATTTTGAGGTGTATGATCATCTCATTTTGAGTGCGTTTATGTTTAGTGATAAGTATTCCATTTGTTCACGTATAGTGAAAATGGAAAAAGAAAGGCGTATTGCATGCAAAGCTATGTAAATAGTTGGATGCGTTTATGTTAAGCGGTTATGAGAAATGTATTATGTTGTAAATAAGTTAAGTGAGTGAAATAGGGAAGTTTATAGCAAACTTTCTAAATATAGAAAGTCAAATATGAAATAAAAAATTATTTTTAGAAGGTTTAGTATGTTGCATTTATGTAAAAAGGTTTACCCAAATTATCTTAGGTTTTATGAAAACTTAAGGTAATGAAGATAATTAGTAAATATATTTTATATATATATATAATATTTATTATATATAAAGGGGTTGTTCGGCCGGTTTTAAAGAAAAGAAAAAAATGAAATAATGTTTGACTATAATTAGGATTCTAAGTGTATAAATATAAGATAAATAAATCCCTAAATCACTTTTTCTCTCCTCTCCCCCTTGTGATCGGTCGAACTCCAAGAAGAAGGAAAACAAAGATTTTTTTAATCAAGAACGAGTTGGTAATTTAGTGATTCAAGAATCAAGGTTTAGGTATGTTCGTTAACCCTAGTTGTTTAGTTTTCTTTAAATCATGTAACAATTAATATGATAGATCTAAGGTTTATATAAAATTCAAATTATATATGAACTTTAATGATGATATGATGATTAGGGATAGTTTAGGGTTATGATCATGCATGTTGCATGTTAGGGTTTGCGTTAGATCATAATTTAGATTTGAGCAGAATTTAGGACTATGTTCAACTGATGATATCTAGATGTTAGAAACGTGTTTGATATGATTCAAGAGTATAAATTGTAGTTCAAAGAATTTATTTTTCAGAAAGTCTGGCCTTGAATGATTTGGAGTTCTGAAAGTTAGTTAAATATAAGTTACAAGAAAAGTTGTCAAAACAGTAAATACGGGTCAAAATTAGGTCATGTTTTAGAGGGTAAAACCCTAACTTAAAAGTAGAATTAAGGTTAGCCAATCTACAGTGATTAAGTTCTCTTTGAATAAATTATAGTTAACTAGTGTAATGTGTTAATGAGGTGGTTAAGGTTGGGCATGGTGTCGGGGTGACCCATGATGGTTAATCAAACCCTTAGACATCCATCATATTTGTATTACATGGACTAAAGCTTTTAGCTTGGTCACGTGTAACCGTATTTATTTATTTGTATAGTTACGTGATAGGAATTGGAAGCTGCGTTTTGAGCATTCAGGTGAGTTACATAGTCTCACTTTTTATATTGCTTTTAAACTTAGGATGGAAATGATGCAAGTGTTGAAATGAGTTTTGAATTCCTATGATTATGTGTTAGTGTAAATGCATGGACTATTATGTGACTGATATACGTTATGTGCTACATGTTATGTGATGTGATATTGATATGTTGCCTAGTCAGGAGGATTACTTGCAGGTATCCATGGCCTGAGCTAGAGGGAAAAAGTATTGTTTGTGGGATCGGATGAGTACGCCTACCCAGTATATGATTTGTTG
>BQNB010157485.1:2275-15145 GCA_026074375.1 Tanacetum coccineum | reverse complement strand
GCCACCGAAGCATGATACTTTCTACGGATAGGGGGAGACATACTATAATAGACGACAATACTATATCAGGATACGGATTTCAAAATAACAAGGAAAATAAAACTTATATATATATAGTATATAGTATAAGGTATTTTATAAAATGAATTTAGGGAAAATAAGCGTAATAGGTATATACTTACATATAAGCCCTAAATGCATCTATATGAGGGATCCTTAAGCTATAGTCTAGGCTCAACCACCTAGTTCTCTATAACCATCAGCTCTGATACCAATCTGTCACACCCCGCCAAGGCGGAAACGCGAGGCGTAAACAAGAATGGATATCATCACAACACACGGTATCTATATAGAGAATACTAAAATGAAAGCTAAAGTAAAGCAAAAACACAAAGTGTCATAACAATACCCAAAACCTAACCAAAACCCAAAAGGCGTCTTTATTGATGAAACGAAATTTCTCGCCAATAGAAAGACATGCAACAATTATCCAAATTCAAACAATGCAAAATTCAAGACAATAAAGCCATAAACTCCAAGACATCCTATGGTCTCTTTCTAGCCACTTCTCTTTATCTTATCCCCCGGATGCTCACCTGAAAATGATGCTTAAAACGTCAACACAACGGTTGGTGAGAGTCATAGGTTTAAGACACACATTATAAACCTTTCAAACCAATTACTGTGATTAACAAAACAATATATGACAATTATGCAACCAATCACAAACATGGGAACAGAACGTGTCCCCCGATCCAACAAATATCAACCATTGGGTAGGAACGTTACCCCCGATCTAATATGTCACTTACGCACCTAAAAGTCTACCAAATAAAGCTTATATTTAGGCCTGGACCCATACCAATTCACTGAGTTGATCAATCTCAAATTAACGATCCGTGAGATGATCAGCCCCACCATTTATGATCCTCAACACAACACAATATCATGCAACAACAAGCCATATGCAATCACATAATGTCCACACGAAATCAAAACACATAATCACAGCAATTCAAAACATTTCTAAAACACTTAGCATCATATCCATCCCAATTTAAAAACATTATGAAACTCACCTGATGATTTACTTCCCAGAAATCCAACAAAACTTCACAAAACTTCACGAACAATCTAAACAATTAAACACATTATAAGCTACCATCAATTAGGCATTCAACCCAATATGATGTAACCTCAACTATGATGGATATCTAAGCTATCTACCATAGTCCTATTCTTATTTAAAACCTTTACCCACTCTTACATATACCATTTATACTTAAATGCTACTCTTTAAATTTTCTGGTTTTGAGCAGAATTTTATACTCACTTACTCGTCCTAAACGCACCACTTAAATACTCCCATAATTCAAATAAAAATTCATCATACTACATATATGTCCTATGAACCTCTCATAGCTCTCCCAAAGCCATTACCCTTTTTCAAATACCCTTTAGAAATTCCTTAATCGTGTCCAGAATTCGTCCAGAATCTGACCTTCTAAAAGTATGACATTGGTTAACCAACTTAGACCTCAATATGACCTTAGTAAAAATTCAGGGAATACACACAATATATGAAATAACTTCCACATGACTTAGAGCCTCTAACTCAATGTCTAAATATTTTTAGAAAAATAAAAACCAAAACCGAAATTCGTTACTGTTTTACACATTGATTTTGTAATGACCACTTGACCCACTTCCCGGCCAAAAAAACTAATGAGGCCGACTTTTATGGAAAGTAGACTCTCTGAGGTTATCTCCAGTATATTTTAAATTATTTATTTGATCTTTTATGGCCGAGTTATGACCTCTACAAGTCTGACTAAATTTCTGCAGTGAATTAAAACGACTATCCTCAAAGATTAAACCCTAACCGACGATCCCGATCATGTAAACAATTAAACCAATGATCAAACATGACCTATACATCATAAACTTCCAGAAACCTAAGAACCCTAATTTATAAATCCTAATTTATAACCCTAATCCATCATGTTGGATTACTAGAATTGAAAAAAAAAACTAGAATTAACTAAGATCGAATCATACCTTAAAAGTAAAACCATAAAAATTTCTTCTCTTCTCCTCTTCTTGGTTTCGGTCGATTACCCACATATGGGAGTTTAGGGATTTTAATCTTGTATTTATAAACCCCCTAGATGTGTTTTAGTTTAAGTCTAATTAGGTTTTAGATTATAACTAGGATTTCTTTTTTTTTCTTCTTTATCAAAACCGGCCGATTGGCCTTTATTTCTTTTTTTTATATTTAATTATTAATAACATATTTATTTGTATTTCCTTAAATTTTTATAAAAACCTTAATAAATTTGACTATACCTTTTTGCTAGTAAACGCATTTTAACACCATTTACGAAAAATTACTTTTCACATTTCAACATAACTTTCCAAAAATAGAAATTTTACATTTTCTCAACTACACTTCTAGGGTCAAAACTTATCTTAAATTACTAACGAAAATACATATACGTATTTGTACTTACACAATTAACTCACAAACGCTTAATTTTCAATAATCATTTCCTTGTCATTAAAAATGAACGAAATGAACTCAACAAATTTCCCCATCATTCAAATCTCATTGAGATGATCACACTCAATAGATTGGTTTCCAATAACCCACATAAACGCATAAAACCACATAAAATCACATAAACCAAACATTGCAACAGGCATTAAAGTCAACACTAACGGTTTTACTAACCTGCTCAAGTCATGGTTGTCACAGTATCCCCTCCTTTAGGAAATCTCATCCTGAGATTTAACTAGCCGATTCATTAACTCGAATGACAAACAACAGAGGATACTTAGACTTCATATAATCCTCACGTTCCTAAGTAAACTCAGGACCACGCTTAGAATTCCAACGAACCTTTACTAAACGCTATCTTACTTACGGTGTGGACGGTGCTTTAAACTCTATAACTTCACGATCTAAAATCTCTACATGCTTCTTCGACAAAATAAATGGGAGGTTTTTCGAAGAGTTTTGTTCAACCTTTATCTCATCAAATGGCACAGGCAAACTAGCATCCGGCCAAACATTTCTTTTAGTTTTGACACATAAAACGTACATGTTATTCCACTCAATTCCTCAGGCAATCTCAATCGATAAGCTACAGGACCGATCCTTTCAAGAATTTTAAAGGGTCCTATGTATCTCGGTGCTAACTTTCCCTTTTTCCCAAAATGAATTACACCTTTCCATGGGGATACTTTCAACATCACTCGATCTCCTACTTCAAATTCCAATGGTTGCATCTAATTCAGCATAGCTTCTTTTTGACGAACTCTTGCCTGCTCAGCTTCTCCTTTATCAACACAACTTTATCAGTCATTTCTTGAATTAATTCAGGTCCAATCAAACTACTTTCTCCAATCTCATCCCATAAAACAGGCGACCTACACTTCCTTCCGTACAAGGCTTCAAACGGAGCACATCTTATACTCGAATGATATCTATTATTGTAAGAAAACTCAGCCAATGGTTGATGAACATCCCAGCTACAACCAAAATCAATTACACACGCTCTTAACATATCCTCTAGGGTCTGAATCGTACGCTCACTTTGTCCATCCGTTTGGGGATGATAAGCCGTACTCATATCTAAGCTCGTCCCTAATGCTTTTTGCACAGTCTGCTAGCAATGCGACGTAAAACGTCCATCTCTATCCGAAATAATTGACACAGGAACTCCATGTCTCGCTATTATTTCATCGACGTAGATCTTTGCCAATTTCTCAGTATATAGCCTTCTCTTATAGCTAGAAATAGCTGACTTATAGTCAGATCTATCACTATAACCCAAATCGAGTCGATCCACTTTTTGACATGGTAACATTAGTGGATAAAATCCATAGTGGATCTTTATCACACTTCCATTCAGTATCTCAGGTTGTTGGCAGTAAGCCCGAAGGCCTTTGTGTCTTAGCCTTTACCTTTAACATGTCAAACACTTACCTAAACATAAGTTACAATATCCTCTTCATTCCGCCAACCAATACAATTCTCGAAGACATAGTACATCATATCAGCTTCCCTGATGCACAAGTACTTTAGACTATATGAGCTTCATCCATAACTACTGGTTCTCATACCACTTGCTAATAAGAACCCATCTACGCCGTCCATAAAAATACAAACTCCGAGGCCCTCTATCATTTCCATTTGTTATTCTAAAACCCATGCAAGATTTTCCATAGTATATTCTCTAGCTTAAGCGCCTCACACAAATCTGGGCTGCTTGTATCTTGATTCTCTCATAGTCCAATTCTGATAGTTAACTGCCATAGCCCTTACATGTCTAGGTTTCAGCCGCTCCTTCCTACTTAATGCATCAGCCACAACGTTCGCCTTACCAGGATGATAACGAATCTCGCACTCATAATCACTAAACAACTCAATCCATCTCCTCTGTCGCATATTCAGCTCTTTCTGATCAAAAATATGTTGAAGGCTTTTGTGATCCGTATAGATAACACTCTTAGTACCATACAGATAATGCCTCCAAGTCTTAAGAGCAAACACAACAGCTCCTAATTCTAAATCATGCGTCGTATAATTCTTCTCATGGGTTTTTAGTTGCCTCGATGCATAAGCAATCACTTTGCCTCTTTGCATGAGTACACAACCTAACCCTTGGTTTGATGCATCACAATAAACCACGAAATCTTCCACTCCATCAGGTAGCGTCAATATTGGTGCATCACACAAGTTATTCTTTAAAGTTTGGAAAGCTTCTTCTTGCTCCACACCCCACACATACTTCTGATTCTTCTGAGTTAACGAGGTAAGAGGTTTAGCAATTTTGGAAAAATTTGCAATAAACCGTCGATAATAACCGGCTAATCCCAAAAATGATCGAATCTCGGAAGGCGTCGTAGGGGTCTTCCAATTCTTTACCGCTTCTATTTTGCTTGGGTCTACATGTATACCATTCTGGTTAACAACATGACCAAGAAAGTGCACCTCTTGCAACCAAAATTCACACTTGGAGAACTTGGCATACAGCTTCTCCTTCCTTAACAATTCCAACACCAAACCCAAATGAACTTCATGGTCTTCCTTCGTCTTTGAGTAGATTAAGATGTCATCGATGAATACAATAACGAACTTATCTAAGTACGGTTTACAAACCCTGTTCATCAGATCCATAAAAACTGCAGGTGCATTGGTTAGCCCAAAAGGCATAACCGTAAACTCAAAATGTCTGTATCGTGTTCGAAATGCCGTCTTAGGTATGTCGTCTTCATGCACGCGTAGTTGATGATAACCTGACCGAAGGTCTATCTTGGAGAAAAATCGCGATCCTTGTAGTTGGTCAAACAAATAACAATCCTTTTTTTTTGGAAGAGGATATTAATTCTTAACCGTCAACTTGTTTAGTTCTCTATAATCGATACACATACGAAGCAAACCATCCTTCTTCTTGACAAATAACACTGGCGTTCCCCATGGAGAATGACTAGGTCCGTATAAACCTCTTTCTTGTAACTCTTGCAGAGCTGCCCAGCACAATATCTTGCCAGTCTCTGAAGGCGCTAAACGATATGGAGACTTCGCAATTGGCGTCGCTCCAGGAACTAGATCTATGCGAAACTCCACTTGTCGTTGCGGAGGCAATCCTGACAAGTCTTCTGGAAACACATCCTCAAACTCACGTACTACAGATATGTCGTTCAACTTTGGTTCATCCTCCTTTGCACTCTTCAACGCTTTGGTGATTCCTACCGCCCGTTCTCCATGTACCCTAAGGATCCTACCATCCTCCACTGGTATTTCTACTACTTTCTCATGACATACGATTACAGCCTTATGCTGGGACAACCAGTCCATTCCCACAATCACATCGAAACTTCCATGACCTAAAGGTATTAAAGTTTCTATTAAACAAGACTTCCTAGTTCTATGTTTGAGTCACGATAACTCTATCCTACTTCTACTTTCTTACCACAGCTACTTCTATCAAATAACCAGATTCACAATAACTAGGTTTCATAATTAATTAGGAGAAGGGGCGCAAATTCAGTAATATGAAACAAAGAAATTGCTCCATAAACCAATAATAACGTAAACAAAGTGATCATTCAGAGAGAACGTACCCGTTACAACGTTAGGATCCTGGACCGCCTCCATTGCATTCACATTCACGTTGTAAGCTCTTCCTCTAACTTGGTTTCCATTGTTTCTGTTATTTCTGCTACCCTCCAAAGCCAATTGATTTCCAACTTGCCCAGGTGCTCGATTCAACTTGGGACAAGTGTTGCGGAAATGATCTGGGCTACCACACTCATAGCACACTCTCGAATTGTTACTCATTCTCACAGCATTCACCGGAGCTACTTGCCTAACCAGTGCCCGACAATCCCTGGCAAAATGACCCGGTTTCTGACAATTAAAGCACACATTGCAAGGTCTGTTTTCTGGATGAGAAGTATAACACTTGCCACACTTAGCACTTGAGCTTGCAGTTTCATTTCTAGTAGGGGCTGTCGCCACAAACCCAGTTCCCGTCTTTGCCTTCTTGTTGTCTTTCCACGATCCTCCAGTCTTACTAGACTCTTCCACTCCCTTTCTCTTATCACTACCCTTAAGCAAAGTACCACAGCAGACTGCCTCATCAGTTTAATATTCCCAGCCCTCAGATATAGCATTCCGAATGTGTATTTGGTTGGGATTGACTCGAAGAATTATCCTCATAATCTTAGAGCCAGTCCAGCTATGAACCTCATAATATGAGATGAGCACCGGATTAACTAGGGTGGGACCAACTTGTCCCATACTCATGAAATCTATCTGTGTAGGCAGCATGATGTTAACCCCCACCATCTTGTGGATTCCAAAACTCATTAGCCCATTTCTCCATTTCATACTTGGACAAACGCTTCAACCATTAATGCCTTAAAAATCATTCCCATGCCATGACATTGCATGCCACATTGGGTCCTCGTTGCTTGGACTTGAGTGTTTCCACCAAGTCAAAGCTTAGTTCACCATTGTACTAGGCCGCATACCTTACCTTTTGATTCTTAGCACAACCACTATTATCTATCATATTTTCCATAACTCCATCAGATCCAAAGAGTAAGCGCCATTGCACCTCCTTTCCCATCATGTTCCTTGGGATTACAAGATTGGAATACCTTGAAAGTGCATCCATTATTCCCACCATACCATTTCCACCACCACCATTTCCTTCATTACCATTATTAGCATTGTTCACATTGATAGTCCACTTGAGTGAACAGATTTTCTCAGGAAGAAATTGGTTTGTAGTGATGCGCGATAAATAGCAGGCAATGTCGGGGTATCTCGTGTCCGTTGTACTGCTAGGGACCCACATGTCAGATTTGATCTATTTTTTTTATAAGATATAAAAATTATATTCATTAAACGATATATACGGATTCATGATTCACATCATACAATCAATAACCATATGCATACATACACACATCAACAACATTACCATGTAAAATCATACTTGCAAGTCAACCCTGTGTTGTGGCCATGTTAATTATGTTTTTTTTTGGCCACCATACTTATAGATGCCCTCCTTTTACCATTGTACTTCCCTCCTATGATGACACTCTCATGAACTAAACGTAAACCACATAGCATCTTAACAATACGAAACCAACAAATAACACAGTCAATAAACCAATTAATCACTTTTATTAATACTCAATATTCAAACATTGAAAATAACATTCCTAACATGGCTCCAAACGTCGAAAGAAAGAAAAACAAGCTAAAAAACACATCAATCACTTAGAACACCATGGGCAGTTACGAGACGCGCGGTCATGATCATCTTCAGTTGTCTTCTCCCACACAGGTTTACTACTTGCGGTGGACTCAAGGTCTGAGTCCACTTCATTCCTTTCAACTTCGTCCTCGTCCTCTAATAACCATCCATTCATGTTACCATCCGGCTGGGGTAGTCGACGTGGTGCAAACTCATTCCTGTGACTCCTTTGCTGAAGTTGTGGATGATCCACAAATCCGTACAGGTCGCGTCTTCTTGGTCGTTCCACTGAATCTTCTTCAGACGTTTCGTAATCTTGAAATGTTCCCGGAACTCTGGTGATAGTGCCATCCTTGGCAATTATCTTCGTTTCAAACTCCTGGATTGTTTGTCCGTCAACCTCCTTCAACGTCATCTTTTCTTCAACTCTACACGGCCACATGGCAATGGGAACTCGAATCTTGCGGTTACACCGTCTGCTTTTGTTAATCCTCCTACACCCAGTTGCAAAAGCCACCGAAGCACGATACTTTCTACGGATAGGGGGAGACATACTATAATAGACCACAAAACATAGACTATATCAGGATACGGATCTCAAAATAACAAAGAAAAACTCAACTTATATATATAGTATATAGTATGAGGTACTTTATGAAACTTTGGGAAAATAAGCATAATTAGTATATACTTACACATAAGCCCTAAATGCATCTATATGAGGGACCCTTAAGCTATAGTCTAGGCTCAACCACCTAGTTCTCTATAACCATCAGCTCTGATACCAATTTGTCACACCCCGCCAAGGCAGAAACGCGAGGCGTAAACAAGAATGGATATCATCACAACACACGGTGTCTATATAGAGAATACTAAAATGAAAGCTAAAGTAAAGCAAATACACAAAGTGTCATAACAATACCCAAAACCTAACCAAAATCCAAAAGGCGTCTTTATTTATGAAATGAAAGTTCTCGCCAATAGAAAGACATGCAACAATTATCCAAATTCAAACAATGCAAAATTCAAGACATAAATGCCCTAAACTCCCAAGACATCCAATGGTCCCTCTTTCTAGCCACTTCTCTTATCTTATCCCCGGAAGCTCACCTGAAAAATGATCTTACAAACGTCAACACAATAGGTTGGTGAGAGCATCGGTTTAAGACACACATTATAAACTTTTCAAACCAATTACTATGATCATTAAAACAATATAGGACAATTAAGCAACCAATCACAAACATAGGAACGGAACGTGTCCCGCGATCCAACAACTAACAATAATTTGGGTAGGAACGTTACCCCCGATCCAATCTCATAACCAAATGGGTAGGAACGGTTACCCCCGATCTAATAAGTCCACTTAATGTACCGTAAAAGTCTACCAGCTGAAGCTTATAATTAGGCCTGGACCCATACCAATTCACTGAGTTGATCAATCTCAAATTAACGATCCATGAGATGATCAGCCCCACTATTAATGATCCTCAACACAACACAATATCATGCAACAACAAGCCATATGCAGTCACATAATGTCCACACGCAATCAAAACACATAATCACAGCAATTCAAAATATTTTAACACTTAGCATCATTTCCATCCCAATTTTAAAACAATGTAAAAATGGGACTATGAAACTCACCTGATGCTTAGCTTCCCAAAAGAATCGAACAAAAGTTCACAAAACTTCACGAACAATCTAAACAATTAAACACATTATAAGCTACCATCAATTAGGCATTCAACCCAATATGATGTAACCTCAACTATGATGGATATCTAAGCTATCTACCATAGTCCTATTCTTATTTAAAACCTTTACCCACTCTTACATATGCCATTTATACTTAAATGCTACTCTTTAAATTTTTTGGTTTTGAGCAGAATTTTATACTCACTTACGCGTCCTAAACGCACCACTTAAACACTCCCATAATTCAAACCAAAATTCATCATGCTACTTTTATGTCCTATGAACCTCTCATAGCTCTCCCAAAGCCATTACCATTTTACAAATACTCTTAGAAAAATTCATTAAACCAAGTTCCTAGAATTCATACAGAATCTGAATCTTCCAAAAGTATGACGTTAGATAACCAATTTAGACCTCATTATAGCTTTAGAAAAAATTCAGGGGTCACACACAATATATAAACTAACTTCCACGTGATTTTTAGCTTCTAACTAGATGTCTAAGTATTTTTAGAAAAATCAAAACCAAAACTGAAATTCGTCACTGTTTTACACACTGATTTTGTAACGCCCTTTTGACCCACTTCCCGACCATAAAAACTCATGAGGCTGACTTTTTATGGTAAGTAGACCTCTCTGAGGTTAATCTCCCAGTATGTTGAAAGAATATTTTTTGATCTTTTAATGACCGAGTTATGACCATAACAAGTCAGAACTAAATTTCTGTAGTGAATTAAAACGACTATCCTCAAAGATTAAACCCTAACCGACGATCCCGGTCATTTAAACAATTAAAATAATGATCAAACATGACCTACACATCATAAAATTCCAAAAACCTAAGAACCCTAATTTATAACCCTAATCCATCATGTTGGATTACTAGAATTGAAAAAAAAAATTAAAACTAGAATTAACTAAGATCGAATCATACCTTAAAAGTAAAACCCTAAAAATTTCTTCTCTTCTCCTCTTCTTGGTTTCGGCCGATTACCCACATATGGGAGTTTAGGGATTTTAATCTTGTATTTATAAACCCCCTAGATGTGTTTTAGTTTAAGTCTAATTAGGTTTTAGATTATAACTAGGATTTCCTTTTTTTTCTTCCTTATCAAAACCGGTCGATTGGCCTTTATTTCTTTTATTTTTATTTTTTTATTTTATTTAATTATTAATTACATATTTATTTGTATTTCCTTAAATTTTTATAAAAACCTTAATAAATTTGACTATACCTTTTTGCATAAACGCAGTTTACTACCTTTCTAAAAATAACTTTTCATTTCCAACCTAACTTTCCAAAAATAGAAATTTTACATTTTCTCAACTACACTTCTAGGGTCAAAACTTATCTTAAATTACTAACAAAAATACATATACGTATTTATACTTACACAATTAACTCGCAAACGCTCAATTTTCAATAATCATTTCCTTGTCATTAAAAATGAACGAAATGAACTCAACAAATTTCCCCATCATTCTAATCTCATTGAGATGATCACACTCAATAGATTGGTTTCCAATGACCCGCATAAATGCACAAAACCACATAAAATCACATAAAATCACATAAACCGAACATTGCAATAGGCATTTAGGTCAACACTAACGGTTTGACTAACGTGCTCAAGTCATGGTTGTCACATTATCCCCTCCTTAGGGAAATCTCGTCCCAAGATTTAACTAGCCAATTCATCAGTACGATCAACAAACAACTGAGGATACTTAGACTTCATGTAATCCTCGCGTTCCCAAGTAAACTTAGGGCCATGCCTAGAATTCCAACGAACCTTTACTAACGTTATCTTACTACGCTTCAAACTCTTAACTTCACGATCTATTATCTCTACAGGTTCCTCGAATCCAAAAATCCTACAGGTTCCTCGGACAAAACGGAAGAGTTTTGTCAACCTTTTTATCTAATGCGCAAATGACAATACTTGCATCGCCATCATGCTTTCGGTTTGACACATGTAAACGTCCTATCATGTATTCCACTCAAATTCCTCAGGGCAATCTTCAATCGATAAGTACAGGACCCGATCCCCTATCAAGTATCTTAAAGGGTCCTACATATCTCGGTGTAACTTTCCCGTTAACATAAACCGATTACACCTTTCCCTGGGGATACTTTCAACATCACTCGATCCTCCTACTTCGTATTCCTATGGTTTGCGTCTTTGTCAGCATGAGCTCTTTTGACGATCTCTTGCTGCCCTGAGCTTTCTCTTTTATCAAATCAACTTTATCAGTAGTTTCCTTGAATTTTTCGCAAGGGTTTCAATCATGTGTGACTTTCTCAATCTAGCCATAAAATAGGCGACCTACACTTCTTCCGTATCAAGGCTTCCAAACGGAGCACATTCTTATACTCGAATGATAGCTATTTTTGTAAGAAAGAAAATTAGCAAATGATAGATGAACATCCCAGCTACACCAAAATTCAATTACACACGCCCTCAACACTCTCTCTAGGGTACTGAATCTTACGCTTCACTTTCGTCATCCAATTTGGGCGATTGATAAGCCGAGGTAATCATATCCAACTGTTCCTAATGCTTTTTGCACTGCTGCCAGCACACACGCATCGGACAACGCTCCACGTTAATTGTCATCATTATCCGAATAATCGACATCCGGGAACTCCATGTCTCGCGACTATTTCATCGACATAGATCTTTGCCAATTTCTCAGTACTATAGTCTTCTCTTATAGCTAGGAAATGAGCTGACTTAGTCAGTCTATCGACTATAACCCAAATCGTGTCATGCCCACTTTTTGACCTAGGCAACTTAGTGATAAAATCCATAGTGATCTTATCCCACTTCCATTCAGGTATCTCAGGTTGTTGCAGTAAACCCGAAGGCCTTTGATGCTCAGCCTTTACCTTTGAACATGTCAAACACTTACTAACATAAGTAGCAATATCTCTCTTCATTCCCGGCCACCAATACATATCCCGAAGATCATAGTACATCTTATCAGCTCCTGGATGCACAGAGTACTTAGACTTATGAACTTCGTCCATAACTACTGTTCTCATACCTCTGGCTAATGGAACCCATATACGGTCCATAAAATACAAACTCTCGCCCTCTTTCTTTTCCATCTGTTGTTCTAACCCATGCAGGTTTTCCATAAGTATATTCTCTTGCTTAAGCGCCTCACTCTGGGCTGCTTGTATCTTTTCTCTCATTCCAATCTGGATAGTCACTGCCATAGCCCTTACACGTCTAGGTTTCAGCCGCTCCTTCCTACTTAATGCATCAGCCACAACGTTCACCAGGATGATAACGAATCTCGCACTCATAATCACTAAACAACTCAATCCATCTCCTCAGTCGCATATTCAGCTCTTTCTGATAAAAAATGTGTTGAAGGCTTTTGTGATC
>BQNB010157484.1:0-15145 GCA_026074375.1 Tanacetum coccineum | reverse complement strand
TGATCCTAATTGCTTCCGCTATATTTATACTTTGATGTTATAATTATAAATTGTTATGAATGTATAATTCCATCATATTTTACATTCATTCCACTCCTAATGCATTGTGGGCAACTTGAGATGAATGTAATTAAGCAAATAAAAGCAAGAACATGAATCTACAAAAATTCTTAGTTCTATGAAAAGATGACATAGCCCGAAACTCTTATACTATTTTCACCACTGATGCTAAATCTGCAGTGAAGAACTACCCGTTAATGTACAGCAATTTTTTCAAAAGAGTCATATATTTTGACTAAAAGGCCTAATTCTAGAGTGTGTTTCGGGATGGTGAGAGTACTGCACAATAACGGTTGGTCGGTTATATATATATACTTGATCAACCTGATATGGATTAGGTCATGGTCATTTATTTTGCAAGGATATATAGAAAGATCGGTTAATTAAGTTTTCGTTATCTACACCCAGTATTAGTTACCAAACGGTTAAGTGATGGTTCTTTATGGATTTAGTTATAGTTAAATTCGATATTGATGCTTGAAATGTGGCTTGATATCGGCTGGTAGGCATATTCCTTCGTAGATCAAATTATAAAATAGTCTTAGCTATTGTCTTACTACAAAACCACGATTATTCTAACTATGTCTTAAAGTTTTGATAATGTGTGTTCCATTCTATTCATTGCCATAAGTCAATCTACTGTTAATACGTTACTTTAATATTATTTCCCGTGGAGATGTTACAGATCCAAAATGCATTATGTATGTGAAGCCAGGATATGGTCTAGATCTAGACTAAAATTGATACTGTCAAAAAAGAAAGATATACGATGTTGGTCACATGGAAATTGTTGGTTCATTTATGCTATTTTGTGGTATATTTTAGAAGTTAGTACTCTGACTGAAAATGATGAAAATCATGTCCTACAATTGATCATATGACCGAAAGATCTGAAATGACTACAAATGATGTTTCCATAATAAAACTTATGGCGCATATAATTTGATGTCCTACCGTGACAAAAGTTAAAGGAAGATGTCGTGTGGTTTGTAACTTATATTGAATTCCATGTTTTCCATTATTCACGATTTAGGGTGTATTGGTAATTAAGAGTCAAGTTAGTTACTCATACTTTTCAACAGGCGCAACCCGAATCCGGTCATTGGAGAATTTATGCTACCCTGGGCGAGTCGATAAAAAGATGCCTTTGTAAACAAGCAACTCAATATCTTCTAGAGGTTTGTGGCCTAGTCAAGTTACTCGACTCATCCTCACCTCAATTTTTCTTAGTAAATAAAACGCTCCAATATAATAATGTAAACTGCAAATTACAAATTCAAAAGAGATCTTGAAAACAATATCATCTTACGTTTCTCGAAGAAAAAGCATCAAAGTATCCTCTATTGTAGCCTTCACTTTTGTAAAATATTTATTGTGTATGTTAACCGTGAGAAAATATAGTTTGTAAATATTATGATTCGTTATAGTCCTGATCCGCTTTAACAACCTGTGCTGTACGGACGCGACCTATAAACTAGAATACTAAATAAAACGATAAAATAATTTAATTGTTAATACAATAAAATAGGTATTAAAATTAAAGCCTATGATTTATAGTACACACCAAACAAATTTAGTTAAATACAATTATTAGTGTGCACTGTATCTTTATGAACCGTGTGTATGATATCAACTACATAACACATTAAACATTGCCAAAAATATTATATATATTTTTATTTTTATGTGTGTATTCAAACTAAAATTTAGATGTACAGTATATTTTATTGTAATTAGTATGCCGCCATGTAACTTTTTAACTTGTTTATAGAATACCATAATTATATTTTTATCAATGCGACATGTACTTAACAATTAAAAATAATAAAGTTACGTTTTACTAACAACAAAACAAATATTCAAATCTATATACTATTATTTCTGGGTAACTAATAATTCTAAATATTTGCCCAAAATAAATTATTCTAGATTATTTATTGTATCTTGTTGTGCATAAAGAATTGCGCAGTTGATGGAGCCAAATGAAAAGTTTTGGATGTATTCAACGCGTCACGTCCCACTCCACAGATAGGAACTAATAATAAAATGTTAGTTTTTAATTTCACATTTTCTCTTTCAATATTATCGTTGCTTTTACTCCATTACTTGAAAAAAAAACCTATATTCGTCTTTTTTTCCTAATTTTTTCATATCGATATAACATGAATCTCAGATTTGATGCCCCCTCAAGTATGTGTCCCTGGGCGTCGCCCCTATTAATTAGTAGTTAAAAGAACCAGGGCTGCCGGCCCGCTTTTTTCATCATGATCTTAGTTGGAAATATGAAAATATTCGGTCTGTTCATTTTTTTCGAGCTTTGGAAGGTGTTACAAATTCGATCCCTAATTTAGTCATGTATTCTCTTCACTTATGTTTTAATGTGTGTCGAATAAAAACATTAAAAAATAATCATATTGTGTTTTAACATCACAATTCGATATGATGCAAAATAAGTACTAGTGCAGTTTGCACCGTTCTATAGGTGAACAAAATATTGGATTAGATTGTAATCTTAACAAATCGCATTGATTACTTCGTCAAATAATTTGATGATGTTTGATTTTGTCTCTTCAGTGATGAATGAGACCTATATCTAATTCGACGAGATGTGCAGGGTGTTATATGTTTGTTGAAAGAAACCGCGTTGATGTGTTGATTAGCCAGTCTTTTAACTAGCCGATTGGTTTACGATGTCTCTTTTTATTTCAACCGCCGCACAAAATGTTACTACCTGGTGTGACCATGTTGTGGTGCGTTTAGTGACCTGTGCGTAAAGAGATAGGTCTCATGTACTGTTGTGCAAGTCTTGTCCAAAATTATATATATGGAAGCCATGTGCTATGTTACATACTCTACTTTCATCACTAGATGCTTTAAATCAAGAATTAACTCTGAAGTATTATGCTGAACTTCGATAAATGTCATGGTAAACTCTAGCATGACATACATTTTGATTGCAATTTTTAACTAGCTTTAGTAAGAGACAGTGACGGTTCCAATTAGTGATACGAGGGGCAGGGATCTGTGGGTTCCGGTATTTTTTTAATTTAAGTTGCTAAATTTTTTTAATAACATCGAATTTTTTTGATTGATTATGTAAGTGCCTCACTTACTCAATCGATATGTGTTTCTAGAGCTTTTTCTTAGCTAATATACTTCAAAATTCATTGTGCACACTCCAATTAACGCTCATATTTTATCGCTTGATTTATCCCGTCGACTATACACAGACGAATTTTAAAGGTTGATAGTAAACTAAAAGAACAGATTCACTCCTTTAACTGATTCGTAACAACAATTAAGCCTTATAATTATTAATATATAAGATATTAACAAACGTAGAGTTTTCAGCTAGTCATTGATTAAAGAGATTAAAGTAAACTTTAGATGTTATTTTTTGGATCAAGGTAAAATTATAATTGTGCATGCTCGATGTTTTAGGACCAAATGTAATAGTAGTAACTAATATTTATTATTTTTGTTGTTATTGAATAATAAATCCGATGATTTTTAGATTGCTGAAAAGTACTACTTTATCTGTATGTTCCTTTCACCTTATTTAAACCGTTTCACAAGTTGCCTTCATAAAGATAAGGTTTATATGATTCATATTCTTTTATACTAATAAATTAATTACGTTAATTAGAGTCGTTTTTTAATAGAAGAAAAAATTAGACAATCAAAACGTTTGATTTTAACACGTAAGTAAAATCGTGCGATCTGATTGATTAAAAAAATTAAAATTGAATCCAATTTAGTCAAAATTGAAAATTTTAGTGGAAAAATATAGTGGAAAAAAACATATAAAAATATATGTGTCAAATTTGTGAAAACAAAAACTACAAAAAAAAGAGGAGGTAATTAATAAAACTTTAGTAGTTGAATTTTAAATAAATAATATGGAGTTAAGTGTAAATTTATAAGTTTTCATGTTTTTTAATAATTTCAAAAAATAAACAAATAACCCATTAGACTTTTACCTCTAACCTGTATATTTTAAAATTACAACTACTATATCTGCCACATGATTATTGATATCAAAATAAAATACCCGAATTATTGTGTATATAAATAAATAGACAATGTTGTACGTATACGAGCAACTCATGAATGTTTTTTCTCTTTATGAGTTTAAGTAAAAATCCTGGAAAAAAATTATCTTTTATTATATACGTTCAATAAGGACTCCTTGTTTTTCCATTTTTAAGTTATCGCTATGCGATACACGAGTTTTAAATATTAACTGGGGCCATAATTACACACAAACATGTAATTGGCTCAAAATAGAGGATTAGCATTCTTTGTTAATTTGGTAGAAAACAATTATGTATAACTTCTTTACAACTGTTTACAGTAAGAGGTCCACGCTTCATACTATAAAATATGATCGGACTATGGAGTAGACAAGACATTCAATGTGCAAATACGAAAAAATAATTATAACACTTGAAAAATTAACACTTAATTAAGATTTAATGTCTAAACCCCAGGCGTTCACGAGTATTAAACTGGTTTTATCTAAAGAACAAAAAAATCAAATCAACACCATCATAAATTCAATTAAATGTGATTTTTTCACTTAGGGCCCGTTTGGTTTGTAGATGGGTTTAGGATTTGAATTTAAATTTTGTTTAGGATTTTGATTTTGATTTGAGTTAGGTCAGAGAAAATAATATTTAAATATATATTATATATTAAAATATAAATAAAAAAATTATTTATATTAATAATAATGAGTAAATAGGAACAAAAAAAATGAAGAATGATGAAAACATATGGATTTCCTACTTGTGTCCATAAATCTTCTACAAATCTTTTTTTTTCCATCTTTAGCCTAGCTTTTTAATTTGGTTTTATGTAGGCCTCACTTCAAGAACAAAAATCACACAACAAAAAATATTTTAAATCCTTTAACCAAAATCTCAAAGGAAACCCTCTCCTCCAACCAATCGGCTCCTTAGAATCACATATTTTGTATCTAAAAGAAAAAATCCCCGCAACCTCCGTGTCGGTTATGCTTTCAATAG
Organism: Tanacetum coccineum; assembly: GCA_026074375.1. Lineage (NCBI taxonomy): Eukaryota > Viridiplantae > Streptophyta > Magnoliopsida > Asterales > Asteraceae > Tanacetum > Tanacetum coccineum. The sequence goes on along the minus strand of BQNB010157484.1, from coordinate 10,058 downwards.
ACAGTAATTGAAATTAACAATAATACTGACTTAAAAAAACATTCCTGTAATTAAGATTTCATAATAAAATTGATTTTTACAAATTTAGTATGGTTTATTTGGTTACCTATAAGGTTGACGGGTTATCAATTATACACAACAAAACTCACCGCGCGTGAGTTGTTATGCCGCCCACAGCAACTCACCGGGTGAGTTCCATTTGCTAGGTGACTTAGGACGATTTTTTTTTGTGCAAAAACTAGGTGAGGAAACTCATCCTAGTGTGAGTTTCGTTTTTGTGGTCACCTTTTGTTTTTAATTAAGTATTTTTTATTTTAAATCTTTAACCCAAAACCCAAAGAAAACCCTCCAACCAAACGGGCCCTTAGAATCACAATCTAAAAGAAAAAATCCGCAACCCCGTTAGGGTTTATGACTTTCACTAACACGCAATTGAAATTAACAACAATATCTGACTTAAAAAACATTCTATAATTAAGATTTCATAATAAATTTGATTTTTACAATTAGATGGTTTATTTTGTTACCTATAAAAGGCAAAAGTTTATAACCCCTTTTGTTCTCCACCATACAAATTAGGGTTTCGAATTTCACACACACACGCAATCGAAATCAATCATCAAATGAACTTAAAAACATTTAATAATTGTCGATCTCATCATAAATCTTCATCATTGATCATAACATTTCACTTGTATTTAGGTTCAAATTTATCAATTAAAAAAACATTATTTAAATATAGATAATCAGATTATGGAGGACGATTTATGGAAGACGAAAATCAAGTTATGGGTGACAAAAACTCACGTTCGCGGTGAAAACCACACGTTATTTACATATGTATACTACATTATAAAGGAAAAAGCCTCATTTCTTGAAAGTGAAAACTTAATGTATTTTAGGAATGTCAAAACTTAATCACAGTCAAAACTTAATCGCATATAAAAAGGGAATGTATACTAATTGATTGACACAAAATACTAATTGATTGACACAAAATACAAATTGATTGACAAAACAATTAAGTTTGATTGACAAAACAGTTAAGTTTCTTTGTGATATGGATCTCGATATTTGGTATATTCATTTCATACCTATATAAAGTATCAGAATCTTGGTGATTACATTTCATTCTGAGTTTGTCATTCCAACTCATTCAATATTCTCATTCCAATATCTCTCTTTAAAAACACACATCGATACTAAAATAAAGGTTAAGTATTTTTTTGTCCTTGATGGTTTGGTGTTGCGTTTTTCATTTTGGTTCAAAATTCAAAAAGTTTTAGTTATTGGATCTAAAACATATAGTTTGTTCACTTTCAGGTCCAATTTCGTTTAACTACCCGTCAGTTGACTTATTTGAACTCGTTAAATAAGATGTTATTTTTGTCTTTTGCAATTATATTGTACTTCCCTTTCCGTTCCCACAGTAATTGTTCCTCCTTGACTTTGTCAACGTCTTTTTTCTTCAACTTTTGAGCGTATGATTTTTCTTTTGTTATTGATATTGATGCAATGATATTAATGAATTATAGAGTTATTGAAAATATTTTTCGTTGGTAGAATTTTTCGTTCATATATATAACAACAAACAAAAATATTTGATGGTTATAAAGTTTGAGGAAAAAAAGACTTAAAAGATACACATTGTGGACACTTAATATGGGACGAGAGGGATAGTCGCAGGACGTAGTCACTATCTATATAAATATTCAGATGGGTCCATACAGTTACACTATTTTCTTTTTATTATAAACACAAATATAATTTTTTTTTCTTTCATTTTTACCTTTGTTCTTTGTCTTAGTTCAAACAGCAGAAGCATACCCGCCATCATTCTCCCGGCAATATAACACCGACCGAGACCAAAAACTACCGACCATCGCAATAACACCACAGATCTATTTTATCCAGAATCCAACCAAACACACACTCCCTCTGGAAACAACTAATGACAACGACCACTGACTTATATATAACCCATCAAGACATACCACAGCAACCACCCTAGCCACCACCCAACGGACCGATCTGGGTCGGTCACCCACCACCAGCCCACCAATTCTCCAACCACTGCCCACCATTCCGCCATTCCAAATCCCACAAACCCATTTACTCAAAGCTTCTTCATTTTCTTTAGAAAAAAACTTAGATATACCGATTACTTTTTGGGGTTATGATTGATTCGAAAGATTAGGGCTCGCGGTGGAAGAAATTGGGTTTTAGAAAATGTTGTGTTGAAAGATGATAAAGAAGATGAGGGTTTGATTTTTATGTGTGTAATTTATTTTTAATAGATGGTTGTGTTAGGAGATGATAAAGAAGATCGGAGTATGATGGATTCATTTGTGTCTAAGGGGGTGTTTGGCTTTGCGTTTGGTACCAAATTATCTGATTATTGAGTTTCCAAATCGCAAATAATCTGAAAGTAGTGTTTGGATAACATAAACAAGAAAGTGATTTTCTGCGTTTTGGAGGCTTCAAAACGTAGTTTTGAAGAAGCAGGTGACTCCCTGCTTTTGGGAAACGTGGTTTTGAAAAACTAAAAATATAATTAGATCAAATAACTAATATCCCCTCCTTCATCTAGCTTCCTCGTGATTACTTAAGTGTTATATCATGGGACCCATGTAAAATTAGCTTTTCTAACAATTTGATCATTATCATCTTCGCCTTTCAGACGGTTGCTTTGTTTGTTTCCGATGCGCTTTCTTCCATGATAAACGATTAATGTATTGGCAGATGACGTTTGAAATTCTATTAAGGATGAGTAGTTTATTGAAGTGGTGTGGGTTTTAAAATTTAATTTCGTCGGATGAACTCTGTCGATTGATGGTGAAAGTATAAAGCGAGATGTGTGGAATAATTAGTAGTGAGTATATCTTACTGATAAATACAAGTACGGTTTGGTTATTTTACTCAATAGAGTTAGGTGAACATCTTGTATAAGTGCTATATATATAAAAAAGACTTCTCAATATTACGAGTAATAGTCATACAAATAAAATGTGTGTAATTGCATTTATAGATTATTCCATTGTTAAATTCATAAAAAAAGTTATCTATATACATAATAATGTCCTTTTTGGTAATTTTATATATGAACACAATAAATAATCTAATTTGCCAAACACTTAAAAACGAATTATTAGATTATTGCGATATCAAACAACATAATCAAATCCAAACACTATGTTTCAAAATCACGTTTTGTAAAAGTTATTATTTACTGTTATCTGTTTTCAAAACGCCATAATCTATTTTGGTAATAAGCAACACCAAACACCTCCTAAAAGTGTTTTATAGTTATGTTAATAATAATAATTTATATAAAGAAAAATTTATAATAATAATAATAATAAAGGGGAGGGCAGCTTAGTAACTTCACATTATATGAGTAATGAGGGGTATTTCATGTCATTTGATACAGTCAAAATAGTCAACTGACAGGGTTAACGGAATTTGGACTGCAACGTGGACTAAAAGTATGTTTTCGACCAAAACCATAAGCTTTTTGGATTTTGAACAAAAAGTGAAAAATTGCACCAATCTCATAAGGATAAAAAGTGCCTATTAACTCCTTGTGAAAATAAAACCTCTTAAAAATTAGAATGAAAAACTCCCAAGGATCCAACACCAACCTCGAGTATGTCCGATCATCACCACGAGTCGCTCTATATAAAGGTTATGAGGTTTTTTCTTACTTTTTAATAGATCTATATTATTTAGCAAGCGGCTGTTTGGTGTGGGGTTGTAGTATAAAAAGAATGGATTCATTACTCAAATTAATAGTTTGTTACGAAAATTAAAAATCACAACAGTACATGATTGCCAAAATGTGATTTCTTATAAAAAAAAAAGGGTAAATGTCGTAGAATACCAACGTACTTTCTGAAATTTACCACAATGAACCATTTACTTTTTTCGTAAAAAAATTTTAAAAAAAAAATTTTCGTAAAAAAAATTTTTACGTTATTTTTTAAAATTTTTACGTTATTTTTCGTAAAATTTTTAAAATTTTTTAAAAATTTATTAAAACTTTTTAAAATTTTTAGAAATTTAAAAAAAAAAAAATTCGTAAAAAAAATTTTTTTTTTTTGTAAATTTTTTTTTTAAATTTTATAAAATTTTTACGTTATTTTTCATAAAATTTTTAAAAAATTTTTAAATTTTTTTAATTTTTTTTTCGTAAAATTTTTTTTATAAAATTTTTACGTTATTTTTCGCAAAATTTTTAAAATATTTTTAAAAAAAAATTTCGTAAAAAAATTTTTATAAAATTTTTACGTTATTTTTCGTAAAAAAACTTAAAAAAATTTTCTAAAAAAATTAATTTTTTTACGAAAAATAACGTAAAAAACAATTTTTTATAAAAAATTAAAAAATACAGAGGAATAACGGTCAGTTAGTTATTAAAAGAAAACTATTACCTAACGATGCCCCAAACGAAATCGTTGGCTAAATGGACTAACGTTGTCACATAATAACTAACGTTACAAACGTTTGGTTCATGTTGAAAAAAAAATTGAAAGTACGTTGGTGATATCGGTAATAAAAAAGTAAATAGTTCATTGTGGTAAATTTCAGAAAGTACGTTGGTATTCTACCACATTTACCCTAAAAAAGTGGGCTTCATTTAAGATTCCCATAGATATGGGGCCCATCTCATATTTTTAGTCACGTGTCCTATTTTCTTTTAAGGCTGGATGGAGGAGGTGAGCAAAATCATCAACAATATCAGCGCTACATAGTTTTCTCTCTCTCCAAATAAAATCACTTACTAGATTTCATTTTCAACGTAATAAGAATCACTCTTACCACTAAAACTCCACCTTTCATTAGTAATACACAAACTTTATATAAATATACCCATAAATATCCTCACACACTACACAACCAATATAAAATACCTTAATAAAAAAGAAAGGGGCCCACAAATAAAAACTCACCGTGAGGTGAGAAACTCCACCAAAAAGGTGGGTTTTTTTCTAGGTTATGTTAACTCACCAGCCAAATCCAATGTAGAAGGTGAGTATGGAGTGTGGGCATGGCAACTCGCGCGTGAGTTGGAAACTCACCTAGGTGAGTTTGCCAAACCCACATCCACTCCGTCCAGCCTAACATATAAGGATAAGGATCCTCTCATGTTCATTTGAACGTGAGAGGTAATGTTCTGCCTTTATAGTGATTGCTTGCCTTTTGATGAAAATAAATCAATGTTACAATCAAATAAAGCAGAACATTAACTTCTACATGTTTAAATATTACATAGCGAATGATTCTTTTTCCCACCATATAATGTTATTTTTTTTATTTAATATTTTTTTTTTTTATTACTTATTAAATATATAATATGATAATACCTTTTTTCATCTTGATATACATTAAATTTAATTAAACTTCTATCCAAATATAAATTCATATCGAAAATCATTATAAAACAAAGGGCATCCTAAGCTATTTCGAGGAGCTTTATCTTAGATTTAATTATTGGTCATCACTCACTCACAACACAGACCAAACTTAAAAATAAAACCTCTCTAATATAGAATGAAAAACTCCCACAATATCCAACCACCATCCCCAGCCGACCACCACCCCGAGCCTGTAGACGTGTACTCGAGACCTCCACCACGACCCTGAAAAGATTTTCAAGGTTTGATTTTTTTAACAGATCTAGGACTATTAATTAGTCTTTAAAAGTTTTCTTTTATAGATCTATAGTTCATATATTTTTTTGTGCGTTTCCTAATAGCCTTCACTGTCGTAGAAAACCACCGTCTGTGTCGTCGGAAAAGTTATTATTCGCTGGAAAAACCGCCGCTAAATCGTCGGTAAAAATAGCCACCACAGCCGATTTAGTATTTTTGTTTGCAAATCTCTGTTATTAAATAAATTTGATTTTTTTTACAAAAATCTTATCATTATTTTTTAACTGATTTTCATAAGAAATTTTTATGTACTTGCGTTTCTTTTACAAATATGATTTTATAGTATTTATCTTGAATATGTTTTTTTATATTTTTTGTAAATCTAATTTTGTTATGATTTTTTCTATGAATTTGATTTTCTTTTTGGTGTTTTGCATATCTTTTTTGCCAGATGTGTGTATCTGCCGTCGTACCTTTATCACAAACAGGATTTTCCATATTTTGTTAGGTTTGTCTTTTTTTTTAGAATTTTTTTTGATAGATCCATATATTTATTTTGTAGATATGAGGTTTGTCTTTTTTATATAGTTTTGAATGTTTTATATATATCTATTTGTTTTTTATAGATCTCGCCGGAGTCTGTGTTCACTGCCGAAATATGCTTAGCCGCTGCTGGAATATGTTTAGATGTTGCCGGAAACTGTTTAGACGCCCGGAACCTTCTTAACCGTGCCGAAACATGCATAGCCGCGACCACAATGTTACAACCTCAAATCTTTTCAACCAACACGTCACAGCTAAAACCACAAGGTTTTTAAGTTTTCGGGTTGATTTTTAGTTTTTTTTTCTATATCTATATATATTTGTTTTAGATCCATACATAAAACAACTTATGAAGGTTTATATATAGATCGGGATTCTTATATAATGTTGACAAACTTTTTTTCAGTCTGACGTCGGAATTTTTTGAGCCGTCGCCGGATTCTTCCTTGTCAGCTGCCGAAATCTTACATGTCAGCTGCTGGAATCTTTTGGGCCTCAACCGGAAACTGCTCCTATGGCCGAAAATGTATAGTAATCTAAGAATTAATAAATTTTGTTTAAAAGTTTGTATAAATTTATCTGTTTGTTTGAGTTTTGTTATAAAGTTAGTATATTTGTTATAAGGTAGTATATAATTTCTATATATACTGTAAAAGATTTGAGCCCCGCTAAATTTAATGGAGAGCTAATCTTTAAATGTATTTTGTGTCTCACCTTAGCGATGTTATAAGTTACCATAAAATACTGCTCATACATTGATAAGCATCTTGAGGAGTACCACATGCTTCCATGATTTATACCAGAAAAAATTACGAGTTATTTACATTTTAATGCCTAGCAAGTATTAATGGGGTGATATTGAATCATTTGTTGTTCAATATTCATTAATGAGGGAGAGTTTATAAATTTTAGGGGACCATTTTGTCAGTTATTGTAGCTTTGTTTTTCAAAGCTAACCCTGTAATCCTATAACACTATAATTAGGGGGTCCCTTTATATAAATCACTTCGAGAGTTTGATATCCGCCATACCTGTTCCTCTATTCTCTCTTGTGTTGAAATTAGGGAATCCCATGAAAGGGGAACCAGGAGATTTCGGATTCCATATTGAGAACAATGTTTGATATTCTCGTTGATCGAAATTAGGGATCCCCATGAAAAGGGAACCCGAAATTATTGGTACATTTTTTAGCTTTTAGCTTTTAGGGTTTAGGCTTTAAGCTTTAGGCTTTAGGCTTCTTGACACTATTGTTGTTCTTTATTGTTATTGATTGAAGTACTTCTCTTCTCTGCTTTGGTCGAACTTGGGGAGCCTCCATGAAAGGGAACCGGAATTTTGGTCCTTTTCGAAAGTCGTTTCGGTATGTCTCTTTTGGTCGGAAATTTTAAGGATTCCCCATGTGAAAGGGAACCTCGAAATTTTGACAATTAGGTTTTAGGCTTTTAGGCTTTTAGAACTTTTTTTCTTTTGTTTGTTATAGATAAGTAATTTATGTGTGTGTTCCGCTATTGATGTAGAGAGAGAGAGAGAGAGAGAGATGAGAGAGTAAGCACAAGCTTTGTATATTGTACAAAATCTATTGTGAATAAATGGAATGATCACTGGTTTACCTAAAAGATTGCAGCCCCTTAAATTTGATTGGGGCTGTATCGTTTAATGTATTGTCTCCCCAGAGAGTTTCACATTTATTATTATTTTATTAAAGCATTGCTACATAAGTACAAAACCCAAATGATACTGAAACTACTATCATGGAGTATTAATGATTGTGATCAATGGGCATTTTTTTTTATTATGTGATTCAATTCTGTGCAACTTTTAGTCATTTTAGCATCATTATTATCTCATTAACAAACTTTATAGTTTCAGTTATTAAGAAAATCAAAAGCTTTGCTATTTATAAAGTCTCTTCATATCCTCACTATGAGTCACTATATAAACTCCACCAATTAGGATGTGCATGTTTTATTTTACTACGTAGTATCATATTGTGTATTTTTTATTATTGTATTGTATTTTATTGTTTGTCTATTCGTTTACTTTGAGCAAACTACGAGTGGTGCGTAGCATGTAGCATATATATAAAGATGTAGAATTGTAGATATGTAAATATTATTTGACATTGGCCCAACATGTATTTCACGAGAAAAAGTTTAAAAAATCACTTAATTATTACTATTCCTTTCTTAAGGCTTATTTTGAAGTAGCTTGAATCATTATGCAATAAACACTTAGATACAACCCCTGTGCATCGCACGGGTTTGCATGTTCAACAACGCATCTAAACATTACACGGCCAATTCCCAAAGTATACACAATCAGACTAACGCATCAACATTCTAACAAAATCATTATGCAAGCAACCACATGAGAAAAAAATTTGACACAAGCCGTGTGCATCGTACGGGTCTGCATGCCTCGTACTTTATATTTTTAAGTTTGCAAAAATGGCAATAAATACCCTTGATTTATAAACTTTTACAAATTTAGTCCTTTATATATAAAGTATATGTAATTTAAACCTTTAACTTTAGAACTTGGCAAAATAGCCCCTTGTAGTTATAGCTTTAGGAAAATGACATTTCCAGTCCCTCTAGTTATAAATTTCAAAAAGTTACGATATATACCTCTATGCATGAAAACATTTGCAAATCAAGTCCAAAATTCATAATTTTGATACTTTTGAAATCCAAAATAGTTTTACAAGTCATGGATTGTTAGAAAAAGCTAAAATAAGATGTTATAATGTAACAAAAGTTTAGAAAAATGATTCGTTAGCAAGAAAATCAAAACGGGTCATTTTTAGTGTTTTAACCAAAAACGCATGGGTTTGAGGATTCAAGGCTTAAACAAGAGTTCATATAGGATCTTAGGAGTCTTATGAATATTCTAAAATAGATTATGAGATTATTGAAGAAGATTTAGGTTTACTTGAGATAGAAAGGGGTCGAAATGGTGTTTTTGGGTTCGTACGCCTAAAAATGACTTCAATGGCTTCTTCCTTCTTTCTTCTTGGCTTCAAACAGATCTTGGGGCTTCTCTTGATCCTCCTTGGTCTGGTTTAGAACTCCATTTGTGTTTGTGATGAAGATTTGAGGTGTGTTTGAAAAGTATGTGTATGTATGCGTATATATAGTACTCGAACACCCTTGGTGGTCAAGTTTTCTTGGTGTGGTGGCCAAGGGTTGTAGCAGAATGACTGAGGGCAGCTAGGTGATGATTATGGAGAGCTAGGAGTGTAGCTTTGCAAGGTGGAAAGGATATGGGGGGTTCGGTTTGCAAGAAAGGTAATGAAGGGGATGTTTGCTTGGTAACCAAGTATTGTAGCAAGCAAGGAGGCAAGGAGGTGGGTAAGGTGCTTGGTGGTGATGTAATAGCGAGGTCATGGTGGTGCTTGGATGCTAGCTTGGTTTAAAATGGGTCAAAAATGAAATAAAGGGGTGTCGGGTTTGAATTTAGGTTCGGGTTAGGGTTTTTGGTTTTAAATTCAAGTTAGGGTTAAGGTTTAGGATAGATTAGGGTTTAGGATTAAGTTTTTATTGTGAGGATTAGGGTTTAGGTTTAAGGTTTAGGTTTTAAAATGAAATTAGGGTTTTAAAACTAGTTCAGGGTTTCGGGTTAGGGTTTTAGGTTTTAGGACGTAGATTAGGGTTTAGGATTAGGATAATTAGGGTTTAAAACCCTAATTTCATTTTAAAACCTAAAGGTTTTAGGACGTAGATTAGGGTTTAGGATTAGGATAATTAGGGTTTAAATGTTGTGCATTAGGAGCTTGTACTTAGTGCTTAAGTAATGGTAAGAAATAGAAGAAAAATGGTGGTAAAATGAGCTTATTTGAATCTGTGCTTTATTGATTTGTTCATT
>BQNB010157482.1:0-15145 GCA_026074375.1 Tanacetum coccineum | reverse complement strand
GTTTGTTGTACTTGAAGTAGCACCCCAATGTTACTATTCCGCTGCTACCTGATTTTGGGGTTGTTACATTGCAGGTTTTGACCTTGGTTTTGCATGTTTCTCAACACTGCATCATTGGCTGTGACATATCTTTCAAAATCTGTTTTTGACACACCGTGTGTCTGAGGAGCAGGTCCTTGATTAGCTACTGGTTGATGAACCGGAGGTCGATAAATCTGACCTTGGTTGAAATTGTTTCCTCTGTTTTGATTGAAGTTATTTCCTCGATTGAAATTGTTTTGGTTATTTGCATGAGGATTCTGAACGGGAGGAAAACCAGGAGGTCGAATTTGATTTGAGACCATCGGAGGTCGATAACCAGAATTAGCTTGATTGAAATTGGCCGCAGCGGCCTGGGACACATACTCTTGGATATTGTCATGGTACATGTTGCTATTGGTGGCTGGACAGTTTTGATAAGAATGACCTCCCCCACAAGTTACACAACTTTGTTCAACCGCTTTTACGGGGGCGGAAGCTGGGGTTTGGTTCTTTCTATCGAGAATTAATGCCCGAACCATGTCTTTGAGTTCAGCAACATCAGATGAGACTGCTTGGGTGGAAGAGCTTGTACTCATTTTAGCTACAACAGCTTTGTTTCTTGATTGACGTACCTTAGACTTGCTCTCGATAATTTTTAAACATTCTCGAGGCATTTTGTCTAAGAAGTTACCACCAGCAGCAGAGTTCAATGAATCTTGATCATTTGAGTTAAGGGCATTATAGAATGTATCGAGTTGATGCAATTCTGAAAACCCATGATGAGGGCATCCCCTTAAAAGATCATTGAAACGATCCCAAGCCTCATAAAACGTCTCATCAAATTTTTGCTGAAATCTCGTGATTTCATTTCTGAGATTTGTCGTTTTAGAGGGCGGGAAGAATTTGTTAATAAATTTCGAAACAAGATCATCCCATGTTTCAATCGACCGAGGGGGTTCTTTTTCTAGCCAAATCCGGGCTGCCCCTTCGAGAGAAAACGGGAAAAGCATAAGTTTAACCGACGTATTTGGTACGTTCGGAATCTTCATCGTAGAAGTGATCTTGTTGAAATAACGGATGTGAGCATGTGGGTCTTCTTTATCATTTCCAAAAAATTGCTTGTTTTGGACAAGATTCAGAAGACCATGCTTGATCTCAAAGTTATTCGCGGTGATTTCCGGAATAACTATCGCATCCTCGTAACCCTCGGTGGGTGCTTCGAGCAATTGCGCCATAGTATATTATCGGCCATGTTACACTAATGGGAGGATTATCAGGTTTCTCAAAGGATTGGGATGATTCAACAGATGGCTGACGAAACAGGAGGTTCTTGGAACTGAAAATACGGGATGAGACCGTGTGCGCATGCACAAAATTGGAAATATGACAAAAAGTAAATTTACACTAATTTTTTTGGTTTTCACATGATTTATTTCACATTGGTTTTAACGGACAATCGAGATGATAAGACAACTTAAACCAAATAATCTACTTACTTCACGGTAGCTCTCAAAAAGATAAACTCACAGGTGAGCGGAGGAGTAGGAATAGCGCGAAGCTTATTTCTCCTTTCGGGTCGTAGTTCCTAGGAACAACCCTCCTTATACCCACTTTATAGTTTGTTTAACTTTTTCAAGGTGAGCCGTACGTCGTAAGAGACACAAAAGGCAAGTTTTTAAATCTTTTGTTCGAATTGGGAACCAACAAGTTCACCGGAACTTATTATGATAATACCTCAGTTGAGAATATTATATTTTGGTGTTTTACCAATTTGTGAATTTTATTTTCTTTTTTTATGGACAATGTTTTTATATTTTTGGTTTTTCTTTGGTTTTTATCTGATAATTATACTAAAAGAAATGAAAAATATTTTTGTACTTTTTTTTATTTTTATAATAAAAGAAAATATTCACAGTTTCAAACACAATTGATCAAACGTAACGATAAACGGTTGCACAGCCTCCCCGGCAGCGGCGCCAAAAATTGATTGAGTAAATTCACACCTTAAATATATATAATATATAATAAAATATAAAATATATAAAACTGTGTAAAATCAACAATTCAATACAAACGAGAAAGTAGTATAGAGCTTTCCCGGGTCGTTTATCCCCAACGAGGCTGGACTGGTAAATCGATACGATCGAAGATTTGAGTTTGAAGGAGGAATGAGTTTGGAGGAATTTGAAAAGTCAATTAGATAATAACGAACAAAAACCCGTTAAGAAAAACCTAGAAATTACGAAATTAAACTAGAAAACGAGAGCCCGAATCCCGAACAAAAAGGGGGAAAACCTAAAATCTTTAAAAATAAACCTACGAAGAAATTTTTGCTTCTAAACTACTCTACGGGACAAATAACGAAGAATGAAAAAGACTAGACCGAAAACGGAGTTCGTTTGACCCAAAAACGAGTCAAAACAAAATCCCGTACCCGGACCCGTTCTTTAAAAAAAAGAAAAGTTATAAAAATGACCCTACGAAAAATTTTATATTTTTCCTACAAACTAGATGATAAAAGAAAATTTTCTAAAAAAGCAAAATATTTTTTTGATAATTTTTGTATTTTTTATGAATTAAATAAACTTTTAACTAAATTAAATCATAAAAAATATTAAACGATTACGAAAAATTCTGAAAAATTTACAAAAAATACTTTACTCTATAAAGTTCCTACGAAAAATGACAAACACAACACAGCTTAAGTAATAAGCCCGAAAATAAGCTTGAACAGCTTATAAGCTTATTTGGTCACAACACCCTTAAATATTAAACACCTTGGGTCTTTAACGAAAAAGACCCAAGGGCGCAGTGGTAGAGTGTGTTGTGTAAAAGGGGATGTATCGCTTGGTCCCGGGTTCGAGTCTTGCTCACCCGGGCCAAGTGTCTTCCCCTTTTTTTTCGAAAACTCAAAGAAGCAAAGTTGTTAAGCTCGTGGGGCTTAACAACTTTGTCAACTAGAGCTTTTTATGAAAAGCAAGGAATAAGCTTAAAAATAAGCTCAAACTTAACAGTTTGGCTTATTTGGGCTTAAAGGCTAAAAAAAGCTAAGTCCTTTGAGACTTAGGGACAAATAAGCTAGACTAAGGACTAGATAAGCTAAAAGGGTCTAAACTAACCTAAATAAGCTCAAAAGAAAAGGAGAAGCTATACTAAATAAGCTGTTAGAAGGGGCTTAAGTGACAGAAACTGAAATAAGCCTAAAAGCTAAAATTTTACTAAGTCACTTGGGCAAATAAGCTAGGTAAAGGAAAAATAAGCTTAACAACTAACTAGCTAACCTAGATAAGCTACTAGGAGACAATTTGAGCAATGGGGTGAGCTCAATAAGCCAAAAAGTGGCTTAAACCCACAACAGTACTAACTTGGAGGTTAGTACTGTTGGTGTTAAATGTGGCTTGAAAAGGGGGGGCTCATAAAGCACATTGAGATGGGAGTTAGCTTAACACAGCTTTGTAAACAACCAACTTAAACTAGAAGGAACACAATTGGGCTTATGAAATAAGCTAGATAAGTAAAAGAAGAAAAATAAGCAATCCCTATGCCTAAGGTATTCAAAAACAGTCAAAAGACAAGTTTTGGCTTAAAAATAAGCCAACAAATAAGTTTACTAAAGTCTGAAACTTTGAGGACTTATACAAGGGCTTATAAACTCTTGAGATAAGCAAAAAAACTTGGGCTGAAGAGCACAAAGAGCCAAAGAAAAAGGGGCTTAAAATCTCCCCTTTGCACCAGGGGAGATTTTAGCTAAACTGAAGTAGCTTATTTGACAGCTTTTAATAAGCTGTCAAATAAGCTCTAAACAATAAAATAAGCTTAAACAGATGGAGTATTCCACCAAATGGGCTTGTGCACCAATTCTCAGCCTTTAAAAACCATTTTAGCTTGCTTATTTTTGAGGGTGAAAAGGGTGTTTGGGGTTTGTTAAAACTGTTATAAGCACAGTTGGTGGATTTGACTCAAAAAGTCAAATGACACCAAGGGTTCGTTATAACCTGTTATTTTATACTAAATTGTTGTGATTTAACTGGTTTTTTTTCCAATTAGGCACAACACTCTGCCAAAGGTGGCTGGAGTGCTTGTGACCATAACACTCCAAGCTGACCATTTTAAAGCTTTGCGCCAAACACCTTAATAAGTAAGTAAAAAAAACTTTTTGAACTTGATTTTTACTTGAAATACAATTAAGATACGAACTGATGTTAGTGACAGCTGGGCATTAAAGAAAAATTGGTAACACAAATTTGCTAGATTAATAAGGGATTTAAGAGACGAATTTCATTGAAAATAACAAGAAACTCAACTTCAACTCAAAAACTTGAATTAGAATTTTAAAAACAGTACAATACATTTGAAAAGAAAGCTGGAAATCGAAATTACAAGTTGATTAAAGTTTAAGTAAAAATAAGCTAAGAAAAAACTAGTGTGTCTTCGGCATTGTGTTTTCTTGTATTTATATAGTCAAGGCTTCCAGCTTCTCTCCTTTGTGTTTCTTGTGTGTGTGAAGCCTCAGCAACAAATCCTAGCCCTAGGATTTCAAGTGTGCTTCTTTAAAGCCCAATCCCGCCATTGAATTTTCTTGGGTTATGGGGGATTGCCAGCGTGGCGGGTTTAACAGGTTAGTGGGAGGTGGGATTTGCTTAGACTGGGTTATAGAAGGGTTGGGTAAAAGATGGGGTGTTAACTCGTGATGGTGGGGGGTTCAAGGAGTTTGGCGGGAAAGGGAGTGAGGGGTGAGCGGTTATTGGCTCACAGGTTTTTAAAAGTTTCAAAAATACAAGAAAGAAAGAACCCATTGTTTTCATTCCTTTGCCATTCTTTTCTTTCTTTTATTCTTAGTTATTCACGAGTTTGGAAAGTGGCATAAACAGCCCTTGTGTTTTATAAAAAGAGATAAAACAAGTTTAACACTATGGCAGTTTTGGCCCTTAGCCTTTTAAAGGGAAAAACATTTTGTAAATTTGCAAATTCAGTCCTTCTCTTTTTTTTTAAAACACTTTTCCTTTATAAAACATTTTCAAAATTGACAATTTAAGTCCCTAAGGTTTTATAAAAATTGTTTTTGGGCCAGTATTGGGCTTGGGTTTTGTTGTTGGGCTTGTATTGGGCCCAATTGAGTGTGTTTGGGCCCAATAAGGTTTAGGCTTATGTTATTGGGCTTTTTAAGGCCCAATAAGGTTCAGGTGGGTTTTGTGTGTACAATGGCTGAGATTGGCTTGTTCAAGGGTCAGGATCGGGCCTTCAAAGTCTTCACAGTCTCTGTCAATTACACACAAATGGGCTGTTGTCATTGATTGAGGGCCTATTTGGTCTTCACAGTCTTCATTAATATACTATTGGGCTTTCACGGCCCATCAGATGGGTTGAGATTGCAACCAATAGTATTCTTCAATTACGGCTCCGGTTTTGACTGTTAATTTGTTGAGTTGACTTTGACTTTGACTTGGCTGATCTTTGGCTTTGCTTTGGCCTTGTCCTTTACAGCTTTTCCATTCCGTGTCTGGTTTTGTCATTTTTTTGCTTTGTTTTCTGTCTTTTGGTGTGATATCCTTTTCCTGCACAACACAAGTGTAAAACAAACATATCTTTGGCAGTTTCTGTCTGTTTTTGGTCATTTAAGTCCGTTTTTAATGGAAAAAGGTATGTGTATTTAAGCACATACCAAAATCCCCCATACTACGACATTGCCGTGTCCTCACGCAATGCTATGAAGTAAGCATTTACGAAAACTAAGACTCTTGACCCCCTCCGACTAATAACTTTGAAAAGTAGCAAAGTGTTTGTCAAAGGAAAGAATCAATAGCTTCGACAAATCCCGATTAACACCATTATTTTGTATGTACATTGACTACTCTAATTTTTTTTTGGATTTTTGAATGGTTTGTCTTTCTTATTTAACTCACAATGGGATCATAGAGTGAGAAACGTCCATAGAATGATCTACGGATGTCCTGACGGAAAATTTCATCGTCCCCGATTTTTCACTAGTCTTAAGCCAAGCAATTAAACGAGATCATTGTCGATATAAGTTTAGGTGTAAAGCCCTCATACTTATGACTTGTGAACTTTTGAACTCCCGACATGGATAAATGATTACGTGTGTGTGCTCGATTTAACTCAACCATAGATCAACTTATTCTCATAGTCACAAAATGAATCGTGACTCAAAGCAACAATTTATTAAGACTTTGCAACTTGATTTTATAGAACTTCAAAATTATTATTATTATTATTATTATTTTTTTTTTTTTTTTTTTTTTTTTTTTTTTAAGTTCTTAAAGCTAGGAATGCGTTGCTTAGTTTGAACACCTACCTAGGCCTCGCTCCCTAGTAGGATATCACAACCAACGATCGATGTTCTTAGTTTGAAAACCCACCCCGTTGCTAGCGTAGTGGGAAATCACAACAACACCTTCTTCCTAATATGGCTAAGGATAAGTGTCTTAGTTTGAACCCTCACCTAGACCTCGCTTCCTGGTGAGATATCACAACACACCAAATCCCTAGAAGTAAAGATGTCTTAGTTTGAACCCCCACCTCGTGGTTAGCGGAGTGGGATATCACGACACATCTTTCACTTGTTCCATATAATCAATTGTATGCTTTATTGACATAATTTCAATATTCATGCATTTTTGCATTCATACTTCATTCATGCTTTTTTGGCATTTTAACTTCCAAATTACCAAGAACAGAAAAATCTCGCTTTAAAGAATCAAGTTACAAATTTGAAGCTTTTTCTAAAAACATCGATTGACTTAGTTAAATTGAATTGAGCACGTATGATTAGGTGAATTAGAAGCTAATGGGAGAAAAAGAACACAAGTTACTCATATAAGTTTTTGTTCAGCACATAAACTTATATTTAACTCTATCACTTCTTGTTCTTCACCTTTTTAAAATTCGAAGAAATCGAATTCGTGAAAGCTTAGCCTACAAGTGGTAAGTTGAGGAACTAGCTAGGGCTCAACACGCCCGATCGAGTCAAAAATTATTCTCATTCTACCCATTAGGAAAGTCAAAATTGTGACAAAACACTTATTTTATTTTTGAAAATTTTTGAAATTTTTTTTTTTTTTTTTTGGTACACATTTGGTGGTAAAAACGGGATTGCGTGATAACAACGACTGCAGGCAAAAATCAAATCAAAGATCCCCCCCATACTAGAACTAAACATCGTCCTCGATGTTTCAAAGGGGTTCCTACGTAAATCTAAGGCCGTTTATAAAGTGTGCCAAAAGATAAAACGTTAGTCGATTAGTTTTGGATACTGGATTCCCAAAATGAAGCTGAGGATGTGAAGCTCGAGTTAAAAATGACAGAATCGAGAGCCTTCATAATCCGGGAATACCTGGACAAATAAAACACAAGCACAGGAATGGCAGAAGCAAATCTCATCACAACAACACTAGAATCACAAAGAACACAAGACTTATTCATTACTACTACTAAGCTAGGATAAGCATGGGGTGCCTCCCACGAAGCGCTTGTTTAGGGTCCCGACGCTTGACCCGTCCCCCGAATTTATTGGTCCATGGGGAACGTTTGGAGATCCGGGACAACCTCGGTTGGTATGTCCCCTCCAAAGTAGTGTTTTATACGATGACCATTCACTTTAAAGTTGGGCCCGGAGTTTTGAGATAGCTCGACGGTGCCATAAGGAAATACTTGGACAACAGTGAATGGTCCAGACCAACGGGATTTCAATTTGCCCGAGAAAATCTTCAGTCTAGAATTGAAAAGGAGAACACGATCACCAACGTTGAAAACGCGGTTTTTGATCTTAGCATCGTGTATCCTCTTGGTTTTCTCTTTATAGATCAAGAGTTTTCGTCAGGCTTGATCACGAAGTTCATTTAGTTTTCAGTTGAAATTTCCTGTGATACCAGCTGTTTGAAACATCAAAAATTTGTTATGCTTGAGGGCCAGGTAGGCTTTTATGCTTAACTCGATCGGTAGATGACATGCCTTTCCATACACAAGTATATACGGCGTGCATCGATGGGTGTTTTGTAAGCTGTGCGGAAGGGCCATAAAGATCATCTAGGTTTGTCGACCAGTGGCCCGATTTTTCTCCCAGGTTCTTCTCAAGAATACGCTTTAACACGATTTGGACACCTTCAAACTTGCCCACTTGTTTGGTGGGTGATAAGCGGTGGCGAGGACGGTTGAGTGACTCCGTACGTAAGCATGACCTTTGTAAAGTGGTCATGCCAAAAAAGTGAGTTCCTGGATCACTTATGATAGCTCGGGCGTGCACAAATCGGAAAATAGAGTTTTCAAAAATTTGCAAACAATCGGGCAACATTGGTGGGCGAGCGCTTTTGCTTCAACCTCATTTTGACAAGTAGTCAACGCCCCGAGTAGGTTCCCCTTCGTTCCCTCTTGAAGACGGTACACGGCCCATAAAATCAATGCCCCAGATGTCAAAGATTTGCAAAATTGGATGGAGTTTTGTTTGGCATCTCATCCCGTTTGCGTAATTTTTCTTGGACGTTGACAAATGTCACAACGGGTGTGACAGTCATGGGGCACCTTGTAGATGGGGAGCCAATAGAAACCTGAATCGAAGACTTTTCTTGGTGTAATTGGCACCGCTTGTGTCCCCCAGTAGGTCCACTGTGGCAAGCTTTTGAGAATGTCTAAAGCTTTGCCCAGAACACAACGTCTTATCACCTGATCAGCACAGGTCTTTAAATAGGAACGGATCATCCCAGAACTAATTGCTTGACATCCTTGAAGAATTTATTTTTTTGTTGGGAATGTATGCCTTTGTTTACGGAATATCCCCGCATGGTAGTTTGCCAAAATCGCGCAACCATGGGGGTACTTTGATCTTGAGAGCATGGAACCAAGAGTCCGAGAGGAAATGCTTCATTGTTTTCTTTGTTCTCGAGTTTTGTCTTGATGCGATTTCAAGTTGGACGATGATCGGCGGCGAGATTCTCGCTCATTTTTTGTCTCGAATTTCAATATCAAAATTCTTGGATAGCAACCAAGATCCACCGCATGAGATCATCCTTAGATCCTATTTGGCAAAGAGATACTTGATGGCAGAATGGTAGTATACACTATGCTTATAGACATAACAAGATATGACCTGAAATTTTCTCAAAGGAATACACTACGGCAAGTAATTCCTATTTGGTAGTAGTGTAGGTGAGTTTTGAGCCTCGTTCATAGTCTTGCGATAGTGTATAAGGATTGAAAAATGCTTGTTTTCTTTGGCCCGAGGACTGCCCCAATTGCGAAGTCACTAGCATCGCACATCAGTTCAAAGGGCAGTCCAGTCGGAGCAATTAAATCGGAAGCCTCAGTCAGTTTCTTTTGAGGGTATTAAAAGGAATCGATTTCACTCTTCAGAAAAGAAAAATTGGATAGTCTCTTTTTTCAAGCAACAGAGTATTTGGCCGGGCAATTTTTGAGAAGTCTGAATGAATCGTCGGTAAAAACGGCGTGCCCAAGGAAACTACGGACACCTTTGACAGAAAGTCGATTGAGCGGAGTTTAGCTATTACTTCGACTTAAGCTTATCAACTCAAGTCCAGACTTAGAAATTTTATGTCCCGAGAAACAATGCCTTCCTTTAACCATAAATGGATCTTCTCCAGTTTAAAGGACAAAATTGTGTCTCACATCCGCTTCAACATCTTTTCAAATGGGATAGGCACGTGGAGAAAGGAGAGTCCCCAAAGACCGTAAAAGTATCCATAAATACTTCCATCATTTTTTCAGATTCATTATCGTGGAAGAATTGCCATTCATATATCTTTGGGAACGGCTAGTAGCAGTGCATAACCAAAAGGCATGCGGACGATAGGCAACTGTCCGTTTGGGCATGTGAATGTTGCCTTTTCTTGCTCTTTTGGGTAATTGGGATCTAGAGTGAAAGTAACCCGAGAAAGCCCTCGAGGCCAACAGTAGTATTCATTTTTCCTGCTAGTCTTTCGTAGCAAGTTGGTCATAAAAGGCAAATGGGAAGTGGTCTTTTGGGTGGGCTTCATTAAGTTTTCTGTAATCAATACATACTCGCCATCCCGTGACCAATCGAGTAGGAATCAGTTCATTTTCATTCATTTGTAGGATGGACGGTCATACCTCCTTTCTTAGGTACACAGTGTACCGGGCTTACCCAAGGGCTGTCAGAGATGGGGTAAATCAATCCAGCATCAAGGAGTTTTTCAACCTCCTTCTTGATAACGTCGTGGATTTTTGGGTTTACCCTTCTCTGACTTTGCACAGATGGTTCGTAGTCCTCTTCCATTAGAATTTTGTGAGTACAAATTCTGGGCCTAACACCCCTTTATATCGGAGAGTTTCAAGCGATGGCAGCTTGTGGGACTGAGAACCTGAGCACGAGCTGCTTTTTCCTCATCTTTTAAGTCTTTAGCAATTATGTCGGCAACTTGTCGTACCTTCTAAAAATTGGTACTCAAGATGGGGTGGCAGTTCCTTGAGTTCAACCTCGGGGGAGGTTCATTACGGAAGATTCAACAGTTTTAACTCACAGACGTTTTGAGTTCTTTCCTCCTCCAGCATATATTGTCATGGTTTTGGGAGGGGAGGTGGTGGTTTCACTGTTCAAATTGCCTCTGAAGTAGGATGTCCCGCTCAGGTTCCTGATAAGTAGGTCAACTTCAGATGTGTTGGGATCCTCTTCTGAGCAAAGAACCGATTTGCCTTCTTCAAATAAGAGAAAGTCACTGTCCCCGAAAGGAGTGAGAGTTGGAGAAGCAGTAGAAACAATAGGCTCAGAATATGGAGTGGGATTGCCACTCGCGATCATGTTTGAAAATCCTAGGACCTCTTGAGAATACTCATCACAAGCCATATCGATGACGTCGATTTTGTTGACCGTCATATGGTTGTAATCAGCTGTGTATTTTGAAGTTTGGTCCAGATTGAATGTGATGGCTTCCTTGCCAACACGAAGGGTAATCTCGCCTTCATAAACATCTATCAAAGCATGACTGGTTTTTAAGAAACATCGCCCGAGAATTAAAGGTACTCGGGGGTCTGGTTCAAAATCAACGACCACAAAATCTGCTGGAAATTGGAACTTTCCCACCATTAGACGGACGTCTTTAGCAATACCGATTGGTTCAGTGATTGAACGATCTGCAAGCTCTAGCGTCATGCAAGTTGGGGTTAGTTCAGGAAGAGCGAGATCTTTCCATACAGAATAAGGCATGAGATTAATGCTCGCACCAAGATCGGCCAATGCGTTGCATGTAGTAATCCCCGTAAATTCACATGGAATCAGAAATCGGCCAGGGTCTCCAAGTTTCTTTGGTAACTTGTTGAGGATGACCGCTGAACAGTTCTCATTCAAAGGAGTTCTTGCCAATTCGCTCAATTTTTCTTTGTTTCCAATTAAGGTTTTTAAAGTCGAAGCAAATTTAGGCATGAGCATCAAGGCATCGGTAAAGCTAATCTCGAAACTCAAATCTCTAAAGTAATCCTAAAGATTTCATTAGAATTTTCTCGTATGGGTTCGTTAGCTTTTTCCTTTGCGCCTTCATCATTTATTTCGTGATGGAAATGGAATTGATGCTTTAGAACGAGACGATACACACAGGAGCAGACATTAGGGTTCAGTGACATTTGGATTACGAGTCTGAATCTGAAACAACAGGAGGTTAGGAAATCTCTCGTTGCTTCCGTTATAGCAGGAGACATCGTGTCCTTTGTCACCATACCGGTGTCAGGATTAATTGCTTTTGGTCCTTAGAGGATGGTAACACCACTTTCCGGTTAGTGATACCTTTCATAAATCTTCTCTTTGGGTTGGTAATGCAGAAGTATACATGAAGAGTCAGAACCGGAAGTAGAAGCCAGTATTAGCAGTAACAAATTTGAGAGCATGTCAGTTAAATTGCCATTTGGGATTGCAGGTTTTGACCTTGGTTATGCATGTTTCTCAACAACTGCACAGCTGTGGACATATCTTATCAAAATCCTCTGTTTTTTTGACACAAACCGTGTGACTGAGGAGTCAGTCCTTGATGAGCTAGCTGGATGATGAGCTCCTGGTTGATGAAACCGGAGGTCGATAATCTGACCTTGACATCATGAAATTGTTTCCTCTGTTTTGATTGAAAGTGTTTCCTCCGATTGAAATATGTTTTGACTATTTCATGAGGATTCTGAACAGGATAGAAAAACCAGGAGGCGAATCTGATTTGAGACCATCGTAGGTCGATAACCAGAATTAAGCTTGGATTGAAATTTGCCGCAGCGTGCGGCCTGGACACATAATCTTGGATAGTGTCATGGTACATGTCTGTTAGTGGCGGGAGCAGTTTTTGGATAAGAATTGACCTCCCCCACAAGCCATACACAACTTTGTTCAAAAAAAACCGCTTTTTACACGGGGGCGGAAGCGGGTTTGGTTCTTTCTATCGAGAATTAATGGCCGATACCATGTCTATTGAGTTCAAGCAACATCAGATGAGACTGCTTGGGTGAAGAGCTTGTACTCAATTTTGCTACAACAACTTTGTTTCTTGACTGGCGTAACCTTAGACTTGCTCTCGATTGATTTTTTAAACATTCTCGAGGCATTTTGTCTAAAGAAGTTACCACCTGCATCAAGTTCAATGAATCTTGATCATTTGAGTTTAGGGCCTTATAAGAATGTAATCGAGTTATGCAATCTGAAAACACCTATGAGGGCAACCACCTTAAAAGATCATTGAAACGATCCCAAGCCTCATAAAACGTCCATCAAATTTTGGCTGAAATCTCGTGAATTTCATTTATGAGGAATTTCAGACGTTTAGAGGGAGGGAAGAATTGTTAATATATTTCGAAACAAGATCATCCCAATGTTTTCAATTACGCGAGGGGGTTCTTTTCTAGCCATATCCGGGCTTGCCCCTTCGTGAGAAAACAGGGAAAAAAGCATAAAATAATGCTTAACCGACGTATTTGGTACGTTCGAAATCTTCATTGAAAAGTGACACTTGTTGAAAATAACGGATGTGAGCATGTTGGGTCTTCTTTATCTTTCCAAAAAATTGTTTGCGTTTTGGACAAGATTAAGAAGAACATGCTTGATCTCAAAGTTTTATTCGCAGTGATTTCATTCAGGATAACTATCGCAATCCTCGTAACCCACGGTGGGGATGTCGAGCCTTGCGCCATAGAAGCGATTAAACAGCCATCGTAACTACTAATGGAGATTATCAGGTTTCTCCAAAGATTAGATGACATTGTCAACCAGAAGTTTGTCGAACTCGTGGTTTGTCCGACGTCTAAGGCTTTATAACGTTGTGAGGCATTGCACAAAATATGAAAATACAAAAAAGAAAATTTACACTAATTTTTTTTTTTTTTTGGTTTTTCAAAGATTAATTCACAATTGATTTTAACGGACAATGAGATAAGACAACTTAAACCAAATAATCTACTTACTTCACGGTAACTCTCAAAAAGATAAACTCACAGGTGAGCGGAGGAGTAGGAATAGCGCGAAGCTTATTTCTCCTTTCGGGTCGTAGTTCCTAGGAACAACCCTCCTTATACCCACTTACAGTATTGCGTTTTAACTTTTTCAAGGTGAGCCGTACTTCGTAAGAGACACAAAACAGCAAGTTTTTTAAATCTTTTGTTCGAATGGGAACCAACAAGCTACAACCGGAACTTATTATGATAATACCTCAGTTGAGAATATTATATTTTGGTATTTTACCAATTTGTGAATTTTATTTTCTTTTTTATGGACAATGTTTTTATGTTTTTGGTTTTTTTTTCTTTTGGTTTTTATCTGATAATTATACTAAAAGAAATGAAAAATATTTTTGTACTTTTTATGTTTTTATAATAAAAGAAAATATTCACAGTTTCAAACACAATTGATCAAACGTAACGATAAACGGTTGCACAGCCTCCCCGGCAACGGCGCCAAAAATTGATTGGTTGGATTCACACCGTAAATATATATAATATATAATAAAAATATAAAGTATATATCAAAGTGTAAAAAACCAGCATTCATGATACCGAGAAGTAGAATAGAGCTTTCCCGGGTCCGTAATCCCCCAGACGAGCTGGAATGGTAAATCGATACGATCGAAGATTGATTTTGAAGGAAGGAATTAGTTTGGGAAGTTGAAAAAAGTCAAATTAGAATAATAACGGACTAAAACGTTTAAAGAAAAACTAGAAATTACGAAATTAAACTAGAAAACAAGCCCGAATCCCCCGAACAAAAGGGGAAAAACCTAAAATCTTCAAAAATAACCCTACGAAGAAATTATTTGCTTCTAAACTACTCCTATGGACCAAATAACGAAGAATGAAAAAGACTAGACTGAAAACGGAGTTTGTTTGACCCAAAAACGAGTCAAAACAAAATCCCGTTACCGGACCCGTTCTTTAAAAGAAGGAAAGTTATAAAAATGACCCTACGAAAAATTTTATATTTTTCCTACAAACTAGATGATAAAAGAAAATTTTCTAAAAAAGCAAAATATTTTTTTGATAATTTTTGTATTTTTTATGAATTAAATAAACTTTTAACGAAATTAAATTATAAAAAATATTAAACGATCACTAAAAATTCTGAAAATTTTTCTAAAAATACTAGGGTTTATAAAGTACCTACGAAAATAAGAAAACATAAGCTTGTTTGAGAAATAAGCCCGTAATAAGCTGTTTCAGCTTATAAGCTTATGGGCTCAAAACGCACATAAATACCAAGTGCCCTTGAGTCTATAACGAAAAAGACCCAAGGGCGCAGTGGTAAGAGTGTGTGTGTATAAAGGGGATGTATCGCTTGGTCCAGGGTTCGAGTCTTGCTCACCCGGACCAAGTGTCTTCCCCTTTTATTTTATTTTTTGAAAACTCAAAGAAGCAAAGTTGTTAAGCTCGTGGGGCTTAACAACTTTGTCAACTAGAGCTTTTGCTGAAAAGCAAAGAATAAGCTTAAAAATAAGCTCAAAGTTGACAGAAGTGCTAAAAATGCTTATACCTAACCTAAAAAGCTCTTGGGAAACAATTTGAGCTTATAGAATAAGCTGAATAAGCTAAAATCAAAAGTTAAGCAATTCCTCAGCCTAAGGGATTCAAAAACAGCCAAAGGGCATGTTTAGGTTTAAAAATAAGCAACCAAATAAGCTTC
>BQNB010157481.1:0-15145 GCA_026074375.1 Tanacetum coccineum | reverse complement strand
CTTTATTCACCAATAACCAACCAATAAAACTAAACCTTAATCCAACCTAATCTCTATTGTTGCAACTCTCATCAACCCTCAATCTCACCAAGAACATGATATAAATCATAAACATAAAGTTGTAATAATTTTTACTTCCACTTTATAAAAGATGACAAAATATTAATTTATTTCTTTTGTGAAAATAACACAAACACATGGATCTTTATGAACAAGCATAGATCTATAAAGATAATAGATGAAACCAAGCAAAGATTCAAGAAAAACTTACAAATCAAGAAGAACAAGTAGTGAAAACACAAGATCTATACCCAAGAACTATAGATCTATAAAAACCCCAATTAATCTTGCAAACCCTAATTTTATAATTCTTGAAATCAAGGAACAAATGCTTCATAACACCTTAGATATGACTAGGAATAAACTTGGAATGATTGGATCTTGCTAGAAATCAAAAGTTATGGAAAGTATATGTATATGTATGTGTGTCGTGGAGTAAGGAGGAGAGGGAGAGAGATGTGTGAAAATTTTGTGGCTAGTGAAATGAGTTATAACCCTAAGTTGTGATATCACATGGTATTTATAGGATATGTGTTAGGGTTTTGGGTGAATTTTGGACTAGTAAGTGACCACGTGTGTGTTGTTGGTGGTTCGGCAATAGGAAGGCCACAAGGACCAAATGGGTTAAGTTTTCTAGCTAAAGTTCAAGTAAAATGGTCATGGTTCTATATACTTGGTCTTGGTTTTAAATTTCTAGTCAAATGGTCCAAGCTTGCATGTGATGTGTAAGAGATGGCATGCATGCAAGTTACTAGGCAACAAAGATGTCACTTTCCTTCACATGCATGGTAAGTTTTCAAATTTTGAGTTAGTGGAGCATAAATGATTTATTTTCAAGTCTAAGCTTGTTCACAAGAAATAATTTCGTGTGTAGGAGGAGGGCATGAGTATGATCACGAAATTTTTGACTTAGTGTATAAGATTATCGATAACTTGAGTTTACACGAAAAGATTTCAAGTTTTCGGGGTTCTGTTTGGTCAATAATGCTAAAAACGCAATTTAGGAGATAAAACCCTAAAATTAATATCGGAAGTGATTAAAAATCATGAAACACTCAGGAAAGCTAAAATATCTCATATTAAGCCTAAATAAAATAATGACCGATGTCGGAACGCGTCCGATGACATATTTTTTAGTTTTTACGCAGTTTAGCTTCTTGGTAAACTGTTAGATTTAAACGTAACGTATAAAATTTAAAAGTAGATGACCAGAATGGGTCGGAATACTAACCGGGAATTTACAGGGTGTGACATCCTTTCCCCGTTAAAAGAGCTTTGTCCTCAAATCTTAGGATGTAGCTTGAGACGCGGATACAGGGTTAGCGAAAACATGATGGTACTTCTTTTGCATTTGGTCTTCGCGTTCCCAGGTATACTCGGGACCTCTTCTCGAATTCCAACAGACCTTCACGATTGGAATGCGACTTTGCTTCAAACGTTTAACTTCGCGGTCTATAATCTCAACCGGTTCTTTAATGAAATTGAGCTTTTCATCAATGAGGATTTCGTCTAACGGAATAGCGAGCGGTTTGTCGGATAAGCACTTCTTAAGGTTTGAGACGTGGAAGGTACTATGAACACGACTTAGTTTCTCGGGTAATTCTAGTCGATATGCAACCGTTCCAACTTTGGCGAGAATCTTAAAAGGTCCAATGTAACGAGGGTTTAGCTTTCCCCGTTTGCCGAAACGTATTACTCTTTTCCAGGGCGATACTTTCAGCATAACCTTTCCCAACCTAAAACCTCCAATGCTTACTTCCTCTTATCAGTGTAAGCTCTTTATGTTCGATCACGTAAGCTTGTATACATGCTTGATTTAGATAATCTTCTCCGTTGTTTCACGAACAATTTTGGGCCAATGACTGAGCATCTCCCACATCAGCCCAACAGATATGACCAAAAATACATTTGCGACCATACAACGCTCAAAAGGTGCATGACTTTAAACTTTATGGGACGTTGTTGTAAGAAGAACCTCTATTAAGGGTAGATGTCTGTCCCATCCCTTTCCGAAATCTATCACACATGCTCGGAGCATGTCTTCTAATGTTTGGATAGTCCTCTCACTTTAACCATCTATTTCTGGGTGGTACGCTATAGTCATATCTAATTTAGTTCCAAAAGCTTTTTGAAGAGATAGAAATGAGACGTAAACTTACTATCTTGATCAGAAATAATCAAAACTGGCACTCCATGTCTTGATACTACTTCTTTCAAGTATTGTCTCGTCAACTTCTCCATTGTGTCGGTTTCCTTCATTGGTAAGAAATGGGCAGACTTTGTGAGTCGGTCTATAATTACCCAAATTGTATCTTAACCAGACGTCGTCTTAGGTAACTTAGTAACGAAATCCATAGTAATGTTCTCCCATTTCCATACTGGGATTACAAGTTGAACCAACAAACAGGATGGTTTTTGGTATTCTGCTTTAACCTTTACATAAATCATGCATTTACTGACATACGTGGCAATTTCTGATTTCATGTTGGGCCACCAGTATAGCTTCTTCAAATCTTGGTACATCTTGTCCGATCCCGAGTGGATCGAATACTTTGACTTATGTTACTCGTGCATAATCAAAGCTCTCAAGTCACCAAAATAGGGTATCCAACTTCTATTTTTCAAACACAACGTTCCGTCGACACGTGGCTCTAGATTCTCTTCCTTTCTTGCCTCAACATGAGCATTCAAGATCTGCACAGGGAGGTTTAAACCAATTGTCGTAACCAAGGCTCTAACTCGTAGTGGCTTAGGTCTACTCTTCGGCTCAACGCATCAGCCACCACATTCATCTTTCTCGGGTGATAACATAACTCACAGTCATAGTCACTTAACAGATTTAACCATCTACGTTGTCTCATCTTCAACTCTTTTTGATCTAGAATATGTTGCAAACTCTTATGGTCCGTGAACACAACGCACTTCGTGCCGTAAAGGTAATGTCTCCACGTCTTGAGAGCAAACACCACAGCTCCCAATTCCAAATTATGTGTCGTGTAGTTCTTCTCATGGATTTTGAGTTAACGGGATGCATAAGCTATGACTTTCTCCTTTTGCATCAACACTGCGCCTAATCCCTTGTGAGAAGCATCAGAATATACTACAAAGTTTTCACTTCCTTCGGGCAATGCCAAAATCGGTGCACTACACAACTTTTGCTTCAATGTTTGGAAAGCAGTTTCTTCCTTTTCACCCTAATTGAACTTTACACTTTTCTGAGTCAGCTTCATCATAGGCTTGGCAATCTTGGAGAAACCTTTGATAAATCGTCGGTAGTAACTGGCAAGACCTAGAAATTGGCGAATTTCTATTGGGGTCTTGGGTGATTCCCAATCCTTGATTGACTCAATCTTCGCAGGATCAACGTGAATGCCTTCACTATCAATCACGTGTCCAAGAAATTGTACCTTCGATAGCCAAAAGTCGCACTTCGAGAACTTGACGTATAATTCTTCCTTCTTGAGCAACACCAAAATTAGTCTAAGATGTGCATCATGTTCTTCCTTGGTCTTCGAGTAGATCAAGGTATCATCGATGAACACGATCACAAATTTATCTATGTATGGTCTGCATACCCGGTTCATCAAGTCCATGAATATTGCTGGCGCGTTAGTCAACCCAAAAGGCATCACTTGGAACTCATAGTGACCATAGCGGGTCCTAAATGCTGTCTTTAGAATATCTTCATCACGAACTCTGAGTTGGTGATAACCAGACCTCAAGATCTTTGAGTACACACTTGATCCTTGCAACTGATCAAACAAGTCGTCGATTCTCGAAAGTGGGTATTGATTCTTTACAGTAAGCTTGTTAAGTTCACGGTAGTCGATACACATCCGAAAAGAGCCGTCTTTTTTTTGACAAACAAAACCGGATCTCCTCAGGGTGAGGAACTTGGTCTTATAAATCCTTTGTCAGAAAGTTCTTGTAGTTGGGTAGACAATTCTTCCATTTCTGATGGTGCTAATCTATACAGGGCTCGAGCTACAGGTGCAGCACCTGGGACTAAGTCGATTTGGAATTCAACTTGTCGTATTGGTGGTAATCCAGATAAGTCTTTAGGAAAGACTTATGGTAAGTCCCATACAGTCGACACGTCTTCGAGACGCTTCTCATTCGACTCGTCTTTGTTTTCTTTCACCGTAACCTGCGCCAGAAATAGTTGACAACCTTTCTCCATATACTTCTGGGCCTTTACACATGATATAATGCTCAACGTTGATTTCTTCTTCTTGTCACTTTTGTCTCTTTGAACGATCAGATTTTGTTTCCTTAAGGAATACGCACTATCTTCTCGTCACAGACAATCACTGCATGATTCTTTGCTAACCAATCCATGCTGATGATAACGTCGAAACTACCCAAATCTATGGGCATCAGGTCGATATTAAATGGATTTCCTAACAATCCTAATGTACAACCTTTAAGCACAGTGCTGGTTTCTGAAGTTCTTCCGTCAGCTAGCTCGATGGCGTAGCTAACGTCTAAGGCAGAGGGAATGATATCTACCAATGTACTAAAAGTATTTGATATGAAACTTCTATCTGCACCCGAATCAAATAACATATAAGCATGATGATCGTTGAGAAGGAACGTACCCGTGACAGTGTTGGAACCTGGGTTAGCGTCACCTCCTCCTAGGACATATGCTTTGCCTCTTGCATCAGGAACTCTTGCTTTGTTCCCACGGTTTTGGTTCTTGACTTTGGGACAATCCTTCCAGTAATGTCCTTGTGCTCCATACTCAAAACACGTAATAACCCTCTGATTCGGCCCTGGAGTTCCTTGAGTAGTTGTGGCAATTACAGCCCTGCAATCTCTTGTCATGTGCCCAACTTTCTTACAGTTGTTACACTTTATAGTACACTGTCCCTCGTGGTGTAGCTTACACTTATTGCAGAAAGGAAGTGTTCCTTCATAACCATTCTTCTCATTGTTACCAGCCATATAGGCTCTAGCAACATTCTGACCTCCAGTATTCTGTCGTTTGTAGGGTGGTTGTTGCCCACGATTATCTCTATAGTTTGTCTAATCTTCTTTTGTTCTCTGCGTTTCTTATAGCATAGCCTTTCAGCTTTTTATCCATCAAGTGATTGGCAATTCGAACAGCATCTTGTAGTCTTGTGGGTTCTGTAGCAATCACATTTCCTTAGATATTATCGGGAAGACCTCCAATAAATTTCTCCACCCGATCCTCCTCCCCGGGGACCATTTTGTTATACATCATGGTAAGTTCTTAGAACCTTTTGAGTGTAAGTAGCCATGTCATTGTTCTTCACCGACAAATTCTACAACTCGGTTTCCATCTTTTGGATCTCATTTCTCAAGCAGTAGTACACTTCAGTCATCAGCTTTAAAAGCTCTCTCCATGATAAAGCGTATGCAGCATCAGTTCCGATGGTTCTCTTGTGAGAATTCCACCAGGTTAATGCACTGTCGAGTAAAGTACAGGTAGCATACTTCACCTGAATCTTATGGATAGTTGCTGATGGAAACACAATTTCCATCTTTCTCATCCATCTTATCAAACAAACCACACCTTTTGTTCCTTTAAAACCAATGGTTGACATTTCATGAAATCTTGGTAAGAAAATTCGCGAGCAACAGGCCTAACGCCTCTTCTATCACATACGGTTTCTCAGTACCGTCACCGTTGACGCCTCATTTTCCATTCCAGTACCAATATCACATTACCATTTCCATTACCATTTCCATTACCATTTCCATTACAATTTCCATTACCATTTCCATTACCATTTCCATTACCATCTCCATTACCATCTCCTCCATTGTCATTCCTATTCCCGAGTTCAAGATCTTGGTTAACTCGACGAGCCTCTAGAGCTGCATCCATACGTTGGTTGATCATTTCTTCAATTGCGGCAGAGGTCATCTCGGAATGAGTGTTAGTCATTGTTCTACATCACAAGACACAACCCATGGTGAGATTTTGAAATGAATACACGCTTATTAGATAACGATAATTTAATACATGCTATGAAATAAAATATAATTACAACACGATTGCCAGAACAAATAAATAATAATATAGATAAATAGGTGAGAGAATCAAAACAAGCTTTTCATTTCATGAATAAAAGCATAATTCGGTTACAACCAAAATCCAAAATAGGTACATGATCCAAGATTTGATTTCTACGCTAACAGCGAACCAACCATTAGTCTAGTGTCCTACATATCATGGTACTTACTATCTAAGGGCGAAAACCCTAACTCTCTCATACATATGAATCCAACACCTAGTCTCCCCCGAGTATCATCACGATCCCTACGAACCTGACGAAACTCCTCCTGTGAAAGAGACATATAAAGTCTAAGACTGTTCACACGATCCCTCTCGATATCCAACATAGCACGAACCTTGAGGCTCTCTAACCTCAAGCTGTCAATCCTATTGATCATACTACTCTCGATGTCCCTCTACGTATCAACATGATCTCCTTCGCAACCGTCTCTAAACAGTCCCTCAATTCCCGACAATCCTATCAATATGAACCTCAGACACGTGATGGTAAAAGTCACACACATCATCATTCAAGTCAAATCGGCATATCCTGAAGACCTAACAATCCATGCCCTGGTGCAGGACTAAGCCTCTCCGCGTTGGCGTCTACAATCTCCTGCCTCAATTATCGTCCGACTCGGTCGAGTACCTACCTCAACCATGTCTCCAACACTGGCATCAGCCTCTTGCTCCTTTATGTCATCCCTGACATCCCTGGGATCACTTTCAACTTGATCTCTAACATCATCCTTATCACTAGTACCCAACTCTAAATCAACCTCAGCCTTCATAGGATCATCCTCAGTATCCTCCTCTATGCTGGCCTCCGATGAGTATGAATCTCTGAACCTCTTACGAGGTGGTAAGAGATCAACACGTGTAGGAGCTAATGATCTCATAACTGGCATAGATGATGGTACAAAATCAACTGGGGATCTACATCTCTTGCGAGATGGTCCAACAGAATGTGAAGATGAATGCAGGGGTCTCTCTGATGAATCTCCTGATGATGACTCTGATGTAGTCGGTGGATACAAAGTAGATAATGGAGCAGCACACCAATGACGAAATGCCTCACTACGTCATGGTGCTCTCCTCGGAGGGTAACACAATCTAGGTGGTACATCTCTAAGTTGAAGATTCCAAATGACAGATTGGTGCATCCAAACCCGAAGAATGAACGTAGCGAAGAAATCCAAAGATAAACTAAAGAAATGGTGAATTGGTCTGAAGAACGAGGTGAATGCATGCCTCATGCTAATCAGAGCTGGTAAAGGTCCAATTCTCTTCCTCGCAGTCAACAACTTACGTGGCCCATTAAGATGGGTACGGTAAGGTCGACCAAAAGGAATAGCCTCCCCGGGTCGGATAAGAATCACTAACCATCGACGAATCCCGGACGGGGCAGTAACAGGAGCAATAGGAAACTCAGATGATGATGATGGACGTGCTGTTACCCTGCTCCTCTAACGAGCAACGGTAGCAACATAAGGGTCCTGTGATGTGTCCATCAAAGAATCAGAGCTCAGAAGATCGTGCTTAAGAATAGTGAAATAGCTGGTAGCGGGGAAATGTGCTCTGGTGAAGACATCTCATCTGGTGAATCAGAATCGGAACCCGAATAGGGAACCAAGCCACACAATCCAGTGGGTGAAGCGACAAGAGTCGTCTCAACCACAGGAGCACCCAAGATTGAAATAACGGAGCAATATAGAAGTCGCGTGGAGCAACCACAGAAGTAGAAGGAATAACAGTAGGAATATCACCAAAAATAATAACCCGAGAGGGCGGTGATCCCACACTCTCATCCGAAGAATCAGAAGAAATAGCAATAGCTGAAGCTGCCATGATCTGCACAAGCAAAAGTTTATATAAATCTCCTTTATATGAAACCATGCAAGGCATAAAGAAACGATGAAATGAATAGCAAGGTAAATATGGCAATATGTAATAGTCTCAGGTATATATATATATATATATATATATATATATATATATATATATATATAGCAAGGATAGACAACACATAAGCACAGATAAAGGCACATAGGATCACATACTGGTTATAGACCAGACCTAGTATAACTACCTGGTTCTCTATAACCTTGGCTCTGATTACCAATCTGTCACACCCCCAGACGGGGCTTGGACGGAATACGTGTCCGAGTACGTGACGTCATAATAATCTAAACATAAAGCAATAAAGAACGACCACTAATCATGGACGTTTGAAAAATAGTTGTACTCATTGCATAAAGAAAATTAATTAAGTTTTACAACCGATCATATGAAATTTAAATGTAGCGAAAGCATAATAAAATTTGATAATGACAACGAGTATATAAATAGATAAGTCTTGAAATTGGCAAAGTCACATAACACATAGACTTCATTTAGCCTCAAGAATCAAGCCAAGTTAAGCACCTGAGAAAACATGTTTAAAACGTCAACATAATGTTGGTGAATTCATAGGTTAAGTTAATACAAGAGTGGACCACAAGATTTCAAAACGCACTGACCCTACTATAACAGGATACCACTTCAACAATAAAAAGTATTTACTGTTACGCTAAGCTCATGACACCGATGCTAATAACAACAGGGCATATCATATCATGCCACATAGTATTCCTGCCCTAACTGGTGTCCCAAACCAAAGACCACCACAACGCACATCGACATGACATATATCCGTTTGTTCTTCGTTAAGTGGAACCAAAGCAGATAGGGATAATTAGTCCTAATAGATCTATTTACGCATTCGCGCTCACTTAACCAATCCAATTGGCCATAGGTGACTAACGGTTCATGATAGTTCGGGCAATAGTGGTTTGTAAGCAAACTTAGGCAACACATAAACATGTAAAACTCACGTTAAGAACTTGTGTCCAATTTTAAAAGCAAACAATGTTTCTCACCCCAAAGTATAAAGCATTTGTAAATTGGTAAAAACGTGGGGCTATGAACTCACCTTAAGCAAGTGGTGAATCGATAATCAACGAGGAAGAAATAAAGCCGAAAGGTCCTACACGCGACCTAAATAAATGATGCGTCTTAGGTAAACAAAAGATAACCGAAACTTATACGATATGCTTTCAAGAGAAAAGACATCCATGTGTGTTTGTGCTTTAGTTTGTTTAATAAAGTAAGACTAAATAAAATTATAGAGTTTTTCGTCAAGTCTTGGCGTTTATTAAAAAATTACTACTTTTAGAAAGTTTCTATTTTAGGAAAGTTTTTAGTTTCAAGACGTTAATACCGTCCCCTTATATTTTTAAGTTCCATATTTCAAATGCGCTAACTACCATAATCCTAACTTCAAGTCCATCCGCTAAGTTTTACCAAACTTACTATTTTTAGTAACTTTATCGCTTTTCCTAAAATATGTTAATGATGTTTTCAAATGATGCTAATATATATATATATGTGTTACTATATGTTTTGCTAGAGTTTAGAAAGTCCAAAAATGTCCGAAAACCCCTTTTACTATTCACATCAGCACACTATTCATTTGGTTTTGCCGAAAAATGTTTCAAGTTTCATTTGGCTATAACTTGGCCGTTTTAAGTCCGATTTTAAAGTGCGATATGTGAAAAACTATCTATTCGAAACAAGCTCTTCAAAAACTACTTTTACGCCTAATGAAGACATTTTTAGGTCGCTCAAAACCTCAAAACTAATTCGGATCAGCAACATGTCTTTTCATAAATACTCCTAAAAATCCATCCAAACGCCACAATAGTGCTTATTCTAGCCTAATCCCGATCACTACCAAACCAACCAACAAAACCACACTTAATCTAACCTAATCCCTTCATTTCTATTGTTGCAACACACTTTTCAACTCATCTCACCATAACTTATAAAACAACAAACATAATACTTCTATTTTTATAAAAGTTGTCAAGATATTTTGTCATTTCTTTTTAGAAAAGTAACACAAACACATGGATTCTTAAACTTGAACAATATTCATAAGAATAAAATAGTTGAAACAAGAGATGGGTCAAGGATGCTTACAAGAATGAAGACACAAGTAGAGAATCACAAGATCTATACCCAAAATGACTAGATATATAAAAAAAACCCTAAATAATAACCAAACCCTAATTTGTAGATCTTGAAAATACTTGGAATCAAAAGAAAACCTTCTTGGAATAACCTTGGATCTTGATAAAATGAAGTGTGGAATGTGTGAATCTTGGTAGAAATCAAAAGTATGGACAGTATATGAGTGTGTGTGCCGTGGCCAAGAGGTGAGGAAAAGAGAGATGTGAAATTTTAATGAGGCTTGGAAATGATAATGTAACCCAGTTGTGTTTTATAATGAGGTATATATAGGCCAAATAAAGGTTTAGGGTTTCATGGTTTTATGTAATAAGTAACCAACACACACCAAAGGTGTGTGTGTTGATGGTTCGGCCAAACTAAGCCACAAGGACCATGGTTCATATTTTTCTAGCTAAGGTTCAAGCAACATGGTCATGGTTCAAATTACTAGTCAAAGAGTGTAAAAATGTGTAAGAGCTCACATGTGAAGGTTGCATGGGAAGGTTACACATGAGAGTGACACTCTCATGTGTCACTTCTACTGTTACATGCACACATGGGTGCATGTTTTCAAAATAGTAGGATGCTGAAATCTTTAATTTAGGATGCAAGGTGACATTTGTTGTAATTTAAGCATCCAACTTGGCTAAGACAAGGAGGTGAACAAATTTTTTAACATTACAATGCTTGTCGGATGATAACTTGAGTTTACGCAAAAAGATTTCGGGTTTTCGGGTTCTTGACAAATAACTCAAAAACGCAATTTAAAAGATAAAACCTTAAAATTAATATTGGAAGTGATTAAAAATCACAAAACACTTAGAAAGGTTAAAATATCTCATATAAGGCCTAAGTTTATTAATAACCGATGCCGAAACGTGCCCGATGACGTTTTTTAGATTTACGCGGTTTAACTTCCTGGTAAACTGTCAGATTCAAACGTAACATGTAAAAGTCAAAGATAATAACCGGAAAGGTTTAAAAATGTTGACCTAAAATTTATGGGGTGTGACACAATCTGAAAGAGGCATTTCAATCATCAATAAAAATATGTCAAGGATCTGCTAAAGAAGTATGACATAAATGGCTCATCAGCAAAAACTCCAATGGTACCCCCTAACAACTTAGGACCTAATCTCAATGGCAAAGCTATAAATGAGACTCAGTTTAGAGGTATGATTAGATCGCTAATGTACCTAACTGCAAGCAGACCTGGCATTCAATTCTCAACTTGTCTCTATGCAAGATATCAAGCAAATCCTAATGAATCTTACCTATTCGTTAAGTAGCATTTTTAGTACCTAAAATAGTACCTCCTATCTTGGTCTTTAATATCCAAAAAATGTTCAGGTTTTGACCTAAAAGGATACTTAGACTCTGACTATGCTGGATGCAACATGGACAAGAAAATCACTTCAGGTGCTTATTAGTTGCTAGGAAGCAAACTTATGTGTTGGAGTGCAAAAAAGCAGCAATATGTAGTTATGTCCTCAACCGAAGCTGAATATGTAGCTGCTACTAGATGTTGTGCCAATATATTATGGATGAAAAGTCAACTCTCTAACAATGACATCATATATGAAAAGGTACCAATATTTTGTGATAACACAAGTGCTATTGCAATCTCAAACAATCCAGTCCTGCACTCAAGAATTAAGCATATTGATATTAGATATCACTTTATGAGAGATCATATTCTTAAAGGGGACATTGAATTACATTTCATTCTCACTCAATAGCAACTTGCTGATAACTTCACCAAGCCCCTAGATGAACCAACTTTCAAAAGATTGATTTGTAAACTAGGTATGCTGAACATTGATGGCTCAAAACCTGAACCCTCAAATATTTCTTCAGAAGAAGACCGAAGGTTTAACTTTCAAAAACCCAAACTGAATTTTAACTTTAATTGTCAAAATGTCAGTTCAGCTTTTGCTTATTAACCTTTAGCTTGCTTGAGTTAAGTAACTAAGCAATCACTTGTGTCTCACTAATGGATTTGTTTGATCATAGTTGGTTTTGTCACCTTTTCTGAAGCATTGGTATTGGTGAACATCAAGAAATGAATAATCAAACTGATGTAATTTCTTTAGTTCAGTCTTACCCCACCCCTGAATATTAATTCTTCAACTTCTCTAGTGAAGTAACTGAGCAACCATACATGTCTCATTCATGGATTTGTCTGAGCATATGTGATTTTGTCGCCTTCTCTGGAGGATTGGTGTTGATAAAGATTACACCATAATTTTGATCTAACTCTTCAGCCTTCTCGAGTGAAGTAATTGAACAGTCATATATGTCTCATACATGGATTTGTATGAGCATGTATGGTTTTGCCGCCTTCGCTGGAGCAGTGGTGTCGATAAATATCTCCATCAGTTCAGCATGACATAACACCAAACCTGAACCTAGTTTAAGTTTTCAAAAAAATGTCAATCAAAATGTATGTTTTAAACAAAAGTGATTTTCCAAATTAATATAATTTTCTAATTTTATTAAAAAAAGAAATATCTAAACGTTCAAATGACCTCACATTCTCTCACCTACTTTTATAGTCAAACATAGAGCTGTTCACTTTTGACTGTTCTAGGTGTCAGAAAGAACTTTCACTAACTTACCATTAAATGCAAATTTTCGTAATCATGCAAATCAAACTCCTAAAACCTTATTCAAAACGTTTTTTTTTTTTTATATCTTCCAGAAGAAGATACAATCTTGTGAAACGTTTTTTCATACCCCACTAATTATATAAATCCCATCCATCAACTTCACAACACTTTTCAACAAACACCCCTCATAACATCAAAAAACAAACACATAATTTCAAACCAAATCAAACCTTCAAAACCCTAATAATAAAAATGGCAGAATCATCATCACAAATCCCACAACAACAAGATCCACATGAACAACCAGAAACCCCAACTCCATTTGAGCCTACTCCTCAAGTTGGGTTTAACATTGGAGAAATAACCTTTAATACCAACAATGAAGTTGCTCTTCTTCACCCTCCACGCGACAACAACAAATACTTTAAACTTGTCTCAGATATCATCTTGAAGTGTTGTATTAGGGAGACATTCACCAAATCACCAAATCAATACAAAGAGTATTTGTCTGAGTTCTGGTACACTACCAAAGCTCTCAAGAACTAAAAGGTTTGGTTTTTAATCCCCACTAGGGGTATTTTTAGGGAAGTAGGGGATAATACCTTTAGAAATGCCATTGTAGTTCATTACTTAGGCCACTCTAATGATTATGTTGCAACACCCTATCTAGAAACAATTAGGCAATGGTTTCCAACAATTAGGTATGAGGAGGCAATTGAAACAAAAGGGACTCTCAAGAAGAGTCTTCTACCTCCTAGGTGGAGGTTGCTAATGGCTAAGATTATTCAATGCTTAGGAGGTAAGACTGGGGGGCTTGATTAGATCACCAACAAGGATGCCAATATTCTATATTGTCTTGCAAATAGAGTTAACATAGACTTCGCTAGGTTAATTTGGGAGGATCTCATCACTAAGCTAAACAAGAAAACCAGGGAAAAAGTTATCCCTTATCCTAGGTTTTTATCTCTATTGGTTAAACATAAGATGGAAGGATATGGATCTAAAAATGTCATCCTAAACCCCACTCAAGTCTTTAATATTCATAATTGGGCATTGAAGAAAAACAACATTCCTAAAGGACCTCACTGTCAGCGCTCTTACCACATCGCTATGTGGCCTATCCTGTCCTCTCTTGTGCAGGCATGTGAGCCCAGTGGAGACCACATTAAAGCTCTCTAAATACCTCTTTTTACACTAGGAAGAAGGATTCCAAAGGCAAAAAGCCTGGAGCTAAATCTGGACATAGGAAGCAACCAACTTATTCTAAACATCACCCCTTGTCCAAGATTGAGGCAACCAAAGGTGGGTCTTCCAAAGCATCCATTGGATCCAAAATTAGCCATTTTGTCAAAGAAACCCACTCCAGCTCGGTGTGGAGATCGTTTAAGCCCATCTAGGATATGTTTTACAGATAATATAAATATGCAGCGGAATAATAAATAACAGTATATTATCAAACAAAGTTTTATCATTAAACGTTTCCACCAAGCCTCAATATTATTTGATCAAAATAATATAGTTACCTATAATGACCTTGGGGCTAAAACATATGCTAGCATCTACATCTTCCTGTGGGACGTGTAAACCCACACACACACGTTTTACACCTTTAGTGCACACACTCTTTTTGGCACATGAAACTATGTGTCTATGATCTCTTTATATAGAAAGATCATGACTTACAAAGGAAGTTAACATAAAGATATAAACAAGTAAATCTTTTAAACATTTAAGGAATATCTTCATATCTTCTGTTATCTTTATCTTCTTAATGAGATCTTCTAGAATCTTAATATTTTGATATCTTTGACTAAATCTTTAATAATTCTCCACCAGCTTGTAGAATTCTTTAATGACGATTCTGATCCTTTTGTTTCATTCTTTTATTTATTCTGTCTCATCAAATCTAGAATCCCAACAATCTTCCCCTATTTGATGATGACAAAACAAACAAAGTCATGTACGAACTTCATCATAAAGCCAAAGCTTCCCCTGAAGTTGAGATGTAATCATCTCCCTGAATGAAACAAACTTCCCCTTAAGTAGATTTCCTTTCTACCATGCCACACCAAGGATCTATAAGTTGCCAATTGTACCTGTTAATATCTTCTTCCCCTTTTTGTCATAATCCAATAGGGGTCTTGTGAATGAAAGCAACTTTGATCTTGTCCAATACAAACCAATATCATATTTCTAATCCAAGCCTTCTAACTTCTCAAATTATCCACCATTAAGCACAATAAAAAAATGAACTTGAGTAGTAGAAACTCACACTAGCAGTAGTAATAATGACTAGCAGTAGTAAATACCCTCACCTCGATGTAGCATATAAATGGTTAAACATTTTAACATTAAGCTTCCCTTAAAACCCATATGTTAACCATTTCTTGAATCTTTAATT
>BQNB010157480.1:1514-15145 GCA_026074375.1 Tanacetum coccineum | reverse complement strand
TATTAGAGATTGTTAGCAGGTAGTATAAACATTAGATCTCCTGCAACAACACAGTAGAGATCGTTAAGGTGTGAAGTTTACCTTGGAAATTGTGTGTCGTGTCATTGATGTAACAGCCGGTAATTTTTGAAATAATAAATGACTATTTTACCCTTTGACTTTTCGGGTCCGGCTTGACTTTTTGACTTTTGATATTTTATTGTCACATAAAAACGATTACCGCGTAACCGGTAATTTTTCGGAACATATTTAAATAATAAATCATATTTAATATTACATATCTCTCATGTGCAAATTTATTTTTAACTTGAAAACGAGAAGATATATGTTATTCCTAAGTTGACTTATCAAAAACGACCCACTAAATCACGTTTTCACGACTCGGACTCTAAAGCAATTTGATGTAAAACGACATTCCGGACAACTTTTTAGTTTTGCCCGAGACCCGAAAACAAGTACAAAATGACTGAAATACCTTCACAAATTTTAGAAACAAGAACAACGCGTATCGACACAAAAATATTTAAATTTATATTTAATTATCACAATTTATTTAATAAAAATAATTAATAAATTATTTAACATTTTATTGAAAAACGTTTGTTGAAAAAGCGAACATTTAACTTAAAGTTTAACTTTACGGACAAAACTTACCTGATGACTACGCAATAAATCACAAACATTTTTAATTGAGCTTATAAAACATTTATGAAATAGTATTTGTTGGGATTCTTGATTTGATGAGATAAAATAAATAAAAGAATGAAACAAAAGGACTGAAATTGTAATTACAGAAATCTTCAAGCTGGTGGAG
The DNA here is from genome assembly GCA_026074375.1 of Tanacetum coccineum. NCBI lineage: Eukaryota > Viridiplantae > Streptophyta > Magnoliopsida > Asterales > Asteraceae > Tanacetum > Tanacetum coccineum. The sequence goes on along the minus strand of BQNB010157480.1, from coordinate 14,331 downwards.
CACATGAAGATAAAGATGAAGATATCAGAAGATCTCCTTATTAAGATAAAGATACAGAAGATATTAGAAGATATTCTTAAATGTTTTAAAGATATTGTTTGTTCTTATCTTCTTATGTAAGCCTTGATATCTCTAGTATATAAAGAGATATCAGGCATATGGTTTTATATATCCATAGAAAACTAGAGCTCTCCCAATGAGAGTCTAGATAGTTAGATAGCAAGTCGACTGATGAGAGTCGAATAGTACACCATAGTTAGTTGGTGTAGCCCCAAATTATAGTTGGGGTAATAGGGAAACGTTCAATAAAGAAAACCTTGTGATAACTTTGATTGTGTTCTTTATTATTCCGCTGCGTGTTATCAATCATTGTTATTGTTCATCCTAGATATATAAGATCTAATCAATCTTGAGCTTAAACGATCTTATCAATTGGTATCAGAGCCATGTGGCTCTCGATCTAGGATCTACAAGGTTTTGAAGAAACCTTAAAACCCTAATTTTTCAAGAAATCGATTTATGGTTAAAGTCTTCTGGGGTTTTGAATAGGGCTGTAAACGAACTGAACGTTCAGCGAACCGTTCGTAGATCGTTCGCTGAGAAATCCGTTTATGTTCGTTTATTTAATAAATGAACGAACACGAACAAGAATTTTGGACCGTTTAGTTAAATAAACGAACGTGAACAAAAGCTTCGTTCGTTTATTTACGTTCGTGAACGTTCGATTATGTCCGTCCGATTACGTTCATTTATTTCGTTCGTTTACGTTCGATTAACGTCCCAAATATTAAAGAAAATAATAAGTTAATATTTCAAGTATTTAAGGTCCCTAAAATAATATATTAATATAATACTAACGACTTATTAATTTCTCTTATATAAAACATTAAGGTTGAAATTGAAATTGACAAAAAAAGTTGAACAAATTGATTTCATAAATATCGAGCTTACTTGAGTAATGACAACTTGATCACAACTTTTGGATGACTTCACAGCTTTTGAACATCTTTTGCATACAACTTTTGGGTGACTTCTAATACCTCTTTTTTGACGACGTTCAAAAAGACGTTCTATAAAAGTCATCGTGAATATTAACTATGATAATGATGTTGTTTAGATTTCCTTGTGCATGAATCGACTATGCGTACTCATGATGCTAATATAGTAGTATGACTGTATATTAAGATCATATTTTGGGATAATGATTATAAACATAAGATGATCATATGGATCGTTTAAAATAACAACTTTAGTTACACGTTCGTATATGTCCGTTTTGGTTTATATATGATCGTTTACGTTCATTTATGTCCGTTTATGCTAATTTATGTCCGATTTACGTTCGTTTAACTTATTAATGAACGAACATGAACAAGTTCAAATTTAAATAAACGAACATGAACAACAATTTTGGTCCGATTATGTGTTCGCGTTCGTTTATTTGTTCGGCTAAAATTAAATAAACGAACATGAACATACCCCCGTTCGCGTTCGTCCGGTTCGTTTACAGCCCTAGTTTTGAAGATTAATTGCTATAGTAATACTTATAATCGTCCTCTCTACCTGTTTAGGTATGCAATACGATTGTAAGTCGTTGTTAAAATTATTAAAAGGGTTTTAAGTGGTGGTTTTGATGTCGTGGTGTTCTTTGACAGAAAAACAAGTAAACCCTAATTATTAGGGTTTCTATTTTATTCTTATGACATTGGAACCATATGCTACTACTGATGTGTAGCTACTGTTATCATGAAGATCTTCAAGGTTGTTTCGTTATGAGGAGCAACAACAGGGTTTTGGATGTGATCGTGTACAACAGCAGATTTAGTTGACAAGATCTGATGGACCACAAGAAGGTGTCAGAGTGGCTGGCATAAGAGTTCTTGTTTGTATCTATTCTTAAACATTCAATGACAACATCAGGTCTGTTTGAATGATTTTGGTACAGGTTATGATCATGGTTGTATGCTGTTGAAAAGGTTGCATGAATCGTGGAGGCTGTTATAATATGATACGTAAATAGGGGAACAGAATTTGGAATGATATATAAATCCCTTATTTGTAGAGATTATGTTTGGTTCTCATAAAATGGTAAGTGGTTGACCTTGTTAATATATGAAATCGTATCATGATTTGTACTGCCAATGGTGTACGTTTATGCTACCTTCTAATTAATACTGTTGGGCTTGAATATTTAGGATTTATTGATATTATTTGAGCTCAAGCTACTGTTTGCACAAAATGTGATAATGAGCTTTAAAGGTTACAGCTGCTATTGGGTGACAGTATTACTGTTGGATCAAGAGGGTTTATAGCTGTTCGTTGACGTGGAGAACAAAAGGAAATGATATCAATAATTTTTATTGACTTTTGACGTGACATTGGCTTTCATGACTGTGTATACATGAAAGGTTGCATGATATATGGGTGTATACATGGAAGGTTGCGTGATATATGGATGTATACATGGAAGGAAATGTATCCAATCGTGGGCCCAAGATTAATATTGCTTTGTTAATACTGCTGCTATTGAATTTCATGTACTGGGCTTCAAAAATGTTGGTACAGTTAAAGTATAATGAGAAACAGTATTAACATATGGGTGAATATAAGTTTAATACTATTTTAAAGCGTTGGGTATTATTTGGCAAGAGTAAGTTCAAAGTATGGGATTTAAATGAATTTATGTTAACAGTTTGGGCTTTTTGATTATTAATACTGTTTGTTCGAGTATTAGTGCTACCCACTTTGAATATTTGTACTGCTCGCTTCGTCCGAGAAAGATGTTTGTACTGCCAGCTTTGACAGATATCGGATGACACACACACAACGATATCGGACAGTACTTGGTTTTTGGATGGATTTGGATCTCGGACAGAACTATTTTTCAAATAGTTTATTCTTATTGATTTTATGGCTCGTTTTGGAGATTTATTAAAGATGTGATTACGAAGACGATTGAATATTGCTTATTTGATGTTGTAGTTGGGTTTCACAGGTGCGTGTCTTATCATATCTTAAAGTATAGTTTTGCAGGCTATGACTTTAAAGATAACTTGTTCGTGCTTACAATGGTGTGACGAAGACTTGTCAAAATCTAGCAAAAGTGTATGATTTTTCTTATGGTGCTTAATGCTCACATTTGCTATCACTTAGTATGTGTCTCATAGAAGATGAGGATTTTGTCAAGAGGTTGCGGTCTACTTATATTTCACAGATTTATTTATAAGTTTGACGTCACGTGGATAGTGCAAGACATAAGACACAAGTTTGGGAGATGGATTAGTAGTTGTGGTATATGGTTGGTAGCTGTTATGATCCAAGTTGCATATCTTCAGAAGACCCCTATTGGATGAAAACAAAAGGGGAATAAGATTACAGGTTTATTGATTTGCAGCTTATTATATGTGGTGACATGATACAAAGGAAGCTTGGAATTTTATTTCATTCAGGGAGATGATTACATCTCAACTTCTCTATTTAAGGGGAAGTTCGTACACGACTTTGTTTGTTTTGTCATCATCAAATAGGGGAAGATTGTTGGGATTCTTGATTTGATGAGACAAAATGAATAAAAGAATGAAACAAAAGGATCAAATTCGTCATTATAAAACTCTACAAGCTAGTGGAGAAATATGAAGAATTGGTCAAATATTCTATAGGATAATTAGGAAACATATTAATGTGGTTTAATGTAATTTAAATAGTTTCCTTATCTATTAATTTACTTCCTTTGTAAGTCATGATCTCTCCCTATATAAAGAGATCATCTACATAGGTTTTACATATCCATCCATAGAAACATCGACTGATGAGAGTCGAGTAGTAAAGGTGTGTGTGTGTACACCGTAGTTAGTTATCTAGATAATTACATAGCATAGTCGACTGATTAAAGTCGAATAGTACACCATAGTTAGTTGGTGTAGCCCCAAATTATAGTTGGGGTAATAGGGAAACGTTCAATAAAGAAAACCTTATGATAACTTTGATTGTGTTCTTTATTATTCCGCTGCGTGTTATCAATCATTGTTATTGTTCATCCTAGATATATAAGATCTAATCAATCTTGAGCTATAAACGATCTTATCAATTGGTATCAGAGCCTGGTGGCTCTCGATCTAGGATCTACAAGGTTAGTTTTATCTACGCGTTCGGCCCAACGGTTCATTTGCTTGCAAATCGAGCACATCCGAAAAAGTCATAGAGGACTCGTTTCAAAACATCCAACAAGGCACATTTGTCGAGGACATAGTATAAATAGGGCAAGCAATCACTTTCCATGTTTCCACAGTTTTCGAATCAAATAACCGTTTTTACACACACAACCGTACAAGACACTTATTTCCACGGCATCCCCTCACTGCAGGTTAGTACATCACGCCTCTTTGTAAAACTAATTAAAATGGGTAGGGATACCATTCAACTCGAGAACGCCGTATCAACCATCTCTCAAGAGTATCTGCTAGAGTTTACCTCTGAGTACGACATACCAGAGGACTTGCATCCGGAGTTACCTGGTCCAGAGGACACGATCGTGGATTTTCTGGAGGGCAAAGTCGGTGTGTACACCAAGTTTTTTGAGTTTGCAAATTATCGCATCCCCATATCACAATTCCTCTTCGATATTCTTGGTCATTACCAAATCCACTTGTCATAATTGTTAGTGATAGGCACGGCTAAAGTTAGTAACTTTGAAATCAACTACCACGTCTAAAACATAATTCCCACACTGAACTTATTTCACGTCTTCTGTATCCCTTCCTTTAACTCGGGATGGATGTCGTTTAGCAAAAGACCGGGGAAGAACACCCCGCAATGCTATACAAAGCCCCTTGACTCCTTAAAGAGCAGGAACAATCGCTTCTTCTGGGTAGACGAGAGGATATTCCCCACCGTCGTAGATTGACGCACAAGCACCTTAAAGGATGGGATGCCATTAGTTGGTTCCTATTCTGCAGCGGACGTAGCAGCGTTGAATACAAACCATACCCCTTCCAAAAACTACTGGAAACTCCTTTTATGCAAGTAGGGGACTGAGTCGGAAACTATTTACCCCTTAGGGGACGCGTGTATCTCACATTCCTCTATGACGATGACCGGGGTGGGTGTTTTATAAGCTGTCTTTATTACTTGCATGTTTAATAAAATAGTCTAACAACTCCCGTGTGATTGCAAAAATGGATTTGTTCAGCCTGATCCACAACCCAAACCCGTTCAAGGTAAAGACTGAGACTCGGCCTCGCGTTGCCCATGAGGTGCCGCTACTAACTGCTACGGCGAACCGTGTAATATGTATGGAGGATACAACTATGGCGTCTGGATCCTCAGGAACACCTTCCACCATAGAGAAGTTGCTGCTGGATTTTGATAATGAGAACCCTACCCCATCAACTACTGAAGGAATCGGGGCGGGGGATCAAGGCTAGGACGGACTGACACATAAGGTCCCTTCGGTGGAGACTGCAATGACCACGAAGGTCGTTCAAGAGCCAGTGCTTGAGAAAGAAGTGGCCGCTATGGGGCTACCAGTGAACAAAAGGCGCCGCCAGAGGGGTATCGATGAGACGGAGGCAAATGCGCTGCCTAAGGTGTTAAGGAAGGATCATGCTACCCCCATCCTACACAGAGTACCCGTGGGTGAAAATTCCTAGCTGCAATGGGTTTAGAAGCGGGCTCTACCCTCATACCTGTTGCTCAAGAGACCTCTGCGGTGCGAGGAGTGTAGTGACCAGATCATTATGTTGCGAGGCCGCCACCGCATTCTAAGCAAGACGTTGCCTAGTAAGTGATCCAGTCCTAACATGTTCTTTGTTATATTCTGTTTTGGAAAGTAGTACTAATCAAATCATATGTGTCTCATAATGTGGATGTAGATCTTCCAAGGGAACGGCTACTGAGATCCTCCCCTAATATGTTGCTACCATGGAGGTTAATGTCCAGCTTTTTGCGTGGGGAGTCCGGATTCGGGGAAATCAACCTCTGTCCCATCCGTAGATGGGTCGCCAGGTGGTATCTATCAACCTGGGTGGGGCGTGACGAACAACTGCCGCCTGGACACCCTCGAGGCGTGCCAAGACATGGTAGATCACACAGTGCCGCTGAGATACTTCTCTGAGCTTTTCCATTTGCCTAATACTAAAGTCCTGGGCCAGTATAACATGAACCTGGCGCGGAAGGTGGCGATGGGTTCTCAACTCATGCTAAGATTCGAACAAGAAGTCATGTTATTGAAGGAAGCCAGAGCCAAGATAGCCAGACGAGATCAGAGAATCCAAGTAAGGAAGGAGAAGATAAAGAAACTTGATGAAGAGATTAAATCCCTCAGGATCGTGGAAACGGAAGTACATGGCCTCCGTAATCGGACCCAGAACTTGGAGACTCTGCTTGAGGCTAAGGTAGATATGAAGAAGGTTGCGGAGGCCAAGAATGCTAATTTAGATAAGGAACTAGAAAGCCTCCGCGCCCAGTTTTCTGACCTCCAAGTTAATAACAATCAGCTATCCCGGCAGGTATCCAACCTTTAAGCACAGGTCACAAGTGAGGAAAGGATAAAAGCTGCATTTGAAGAGTTTAAAAAGTATGAAGATGACAAGGTTAAACAATGTTGTGCGGAAATAGATGCAAGATTAGATGCGCTGAGCATAGATTTTGATGAGGAGTTGTACCCTCATATGCTGATGGAGATCGTAGGTCGCCGATGGGTTATCAAGCACGGTCTACGCCTAGCTGTCATGAAGTGTGCTGAATCTACAGAACTGAGGCAAGTTTTTGCTGATGTCGTGTTCGCTGGGATAGTTAAAGGTATGAGTGAGGGACTCAAACATGGGGTAGAGCACGGAGAGGCGAAGTTAGACTTAGAGGCTTTGAGGCTGATGCTAAATATGTCGCGGCCCTTCAGGCTCTGAAGGATTTGAAATTCCCACTAGTCGATCAGCTGGAGAAGTTGAAGGATGCCCCCATAGACTTGATTATGATATCCCTACATTTAGAGGGTGATTCTGGAGAAGACGCTCCTCAGTGGATTCGTGAGCTTCGCCCTAGTTCTGCCCAACTAAAGATCCCTGTGTACCCTGAGGTACGCTACCTTAAAGATCCATGGTCCATTAAGGAGGAGATACTGTTAGAGGATGCCATCGCGGCTAACATAAGCTGCGCCGAGAAGAAGAAGAAGTGCCGGGTGGCTGTTACCGTACCCATGGGGTCGGTTCCGCCCACCACGCCAGGTCTGACGACATCCCAGTATTGATGCCTACCGTTGCTCCTCAAGGTCTTGCCATCCTACTGGCGGATGCTGCTACATAGACAGATTATGATATGAGGCATATTTGAGGCTCCTTAGATCCGAGTCCTTTACCGCCTATGTATAATATTGGATGGCCATAGTACCGTCTTTGGTTACTTAGAACAAACAGGTTTGTTTGTAAATGTACTACAACTATCGTGGTTACTCAATAGTTTATAATTTATTCATCTCCCGAATATAAATTTTGTTTCATATCGCACTTGTAGTGTACCTTACTTGCTCCGTGGGTGTCTTTTTTATATACACTAACGTCTTAGGTACATTGGGAATCAGGATGCGATCCATGGCCCATTGGGGTTGCAACCTGCTTACACAACAAGCCAATATTAGGGGTGCTTGACTGAGGATATCCAAAGAAACCCACCATATTTTGTATGCATGCATATGGAATGACAAGTAAATTATATAAAGAAAGAGGATTCATTAGACATTTTTTCATATATATAAAAGGAAAAAGTCGGGAGTTAGCATTGACCTGCGGAATTTTATTCAAACTTAAAAATCAAAGAGTAGATTAAAGAATACATGGGAATTACTTTATTAGGGCTCTAATCAAGACACACAACTTATCCTTGTCGAGTTAAAGATAACATTTCCTTGAGATTGGCGATGTTCCATGTTCGTGGAAGGACCGCGCCGTCCATGGACCTTAGCTTATACGCTCCATCTCCGAGTGCTTCCGTGACCTCATAAGGTCCTTCCCACTTTTGGCTGAGCTTTCCCCCATCCATAGCATGACTTGCCTCATTGCTACGATAAACAAAGTCTCTAGGTCTGAAAGTAACACCGCGGACCCTAGCGTTGTAATACTTCGTCATTTTCAATTTGTCCTTGGCTTCACGAATTGTTGCACGTTCACGCCGTTCTTTCAGTAAGTTCAAATTTAGTCGTAGCTCTGCATCATTGTATACGGTGTCTACTTCCGCGGTGCAGTACGTTGGCATTCCGATTTTTGCAGGTATGATAGCTTCTGTTCCATAGGTCAAGGAAAAAGGGGTATCACCATGGCTTGACTTAATCATCGTACGATGGGCCCAAAGGACATGGGGAAGTTCTTCTATCCAATTCTTGTTTCTCTCGCCTAGGCGGGCTTTGATTCCTTCACTCAAGCTCCGGTTTGCTCTTTTCACGAGTCTATTGGACTGCGGATGTTTCACTGAGGCGAAGCGTTGTGTGATATTCAGCTTTTCACACCAATCCTTGAACGGGTTGTCGCTGAATTGTTTACCATTGTCCGAAACTATTTCTCCTAGGAGACCGAAGCGACATACTATGTTGTCTCACACGAACTTCTTCACCTGATTGCCGGTGATTGTCGCCACGGCTTTCGCCTCTATCCACTTCGTGAAATAGTCCATAGAGACTATTAAAAACTTGACCTTTCCTGGTCCCTCCGGGAAAGGACCAGCTATGTTAATTCCCCACTTGTAGAACGGCCATAGAGCCGTGATGGGGGTTAGCGGTTGCTGGGGGTTTCTTGGCACGGGACGATGTATTTGACAGTCGTTTTATGTGCGTATCATATCTCGTGTGTCCCGATGCATGGTTGGCCAATAATATCCCAATCTTGCTTTGGCCACCACGGACCGTGGGCCTGCGTGCATACTGCACGACCCCTCATGAATTTTTCGGATCACATAATTTGCTTGAAGTGGTCTAACACACCTTAGCCACGGCTTTAGGATAAACCGCTTTTAAAGAACTCCTTCTAACAATTCGTATTGTCTAGCCCTGATACGAAGTTTGCTTGCCTCCTTTCTGTCATCGGGAAGGGTCCCATCTTTCAAGTATTCGATTATTGGTGTCATCCATGTTGGTCCTTCTTCTTCTTCTACTACTAGCGCTACTTCCTCCTCTTGTATGGATATCTCTTTAAGTACTTCGACCAAGACATGTTTTGATAAGTGCGCAATGTTGGTTGACGCGATTTTGCTCAGGGCATCCGCTTTCTTGTTTTACTTCTTGGGACTTGGCTTATGGAAAAGTTAGCGAAACCGTTGATCAGGCTTTTGGCCTTCTCAAGGTACTTGACCATATTTTCTTCTTTGGCGACGTATGTCCCTAGGACTTGGTTTGCCACCAATTTAGAATCTACACTCACGTTTACATTGCGCACCCCCATTTACGCTAATATCCGAAGGCCAGCTATTAGTGCCTCATACTCTGCCTCGTTGTTAGAAGCAGTGAACTAGAACCTTAGCGCGTAGGTAAACTCTGTTCCCCTAGGCTTGTCAGTATTAAGTCGACGCCTGACCCATCTACACATGATGATCCGTCCGTGAATAACGTCCACGGCTCTTGTGGGGTTTCGACCACTGACGTATCTGTTGGTGCTTCATCCGGCTTCTCGACAAGGAAATCCACTAGGATCTGTCCTTTCACGGATGTCCTTGGTCGGTACGTGATATTGTGTTCTCCTAGCATAACGCTCTATTTTTGTAATCGCCCAGCCACATCGGGGCAGGATATTATTTGTTTGATGGATTGGTCGGTGATAACTGCAATAGGGTACGCTTGGAAATATCTTCGTAGCCTCTTGACTGCGAAAACCAGTGCTAGGACTAGCTTTTCCATTAGGGTATAGTTTAGTTCAGGGCCCTACAATGTGCGGCTTATGAAATAGAATGGCGTCTGAACCGTGCCCCTTTCAGTCATCAGGACCGCACTAATAGCTCCGTAGGAGGTGGACATGTATACAATCAGTTCCTCCTTCGGTTTAGGTGCTACCAACAGGGGTAGCTCCGACAAGTGCTGCTTCAGTTGCTTGAAGGCTTGTTCCGCTTCTGGTGTCCAATGGAAGTCACTCTTTTTAATGCACTTCTTCAATGTTTTAAATAGCGACAAGGACTTTGTCGCTGACTTAGAGAGGAATCTGTTCAGACTAGCCAACTTCCCATTAAGGCTCTAGACCTCTTTGATTGTCCGTGGGGACGAGATTTGTAGCACGGCTTTTGTTTTGTTTGGGCATGGTTTTATCCCTTCCGGGCTAATCATGTACCCCAAGAACATTCCTTCCACTGTCCCAAACGTACATTTGTTGGGGTTGAGCTTCATGTTGATCTTTCGTAACGTACGGAACGTTTCATCAATATCTCTTAGCATCTCTGCTTCTGTGTGACTCTTAATAACCAAGTCATCGACGTACACTTCTATGTTCCGACCAACTTGGCTGTCAAAAGCTTTGTCCACCAGCCGCTGGTATGTGGCGCCAGCGTTCTTGAGGCCGAAGGGCATTTTGGTATAGCAATACACCCCTTGGTTGGTGTGGAAAGCCGTTTTCTCTTCATCTGACTCTGCCATCTGTATCTGGTGATAGCCTTTGTAAGCGTCCAAGAAACACTTAAAGGGGTAGCCGCAGAGAGATTCAACTTTCCAGTCGATTTCTGGAAGGGGGTAACAATCCTGCGGACAGGCCTTGTTTAAGTCCGTGAAATCCACGCACATCCTCCAGCTACCGTCATGCTTTTTCACCATGACTGGATTGGACAGCCAGTCGTGATAATAAACTTCTCTCATGATCCCCGCCTCTACTAGTTTCTGTACCTCCGCTTGGATGGCTTTGGCACGTTCCGGGGCCTGGCCCCTTTTCTTCTGTCGAACAGGCGAATATCCTTCCCGAATATTAAGCCGATATCGCGGTACTCCTGTCATGTCTATCGGCTGCCATGCGAATATATCTAAGTTTTCCTTCAGGAGTGAGCATAGTTCTGTCCGTCCTTTCACGGATAGCGTCCCCCTGATTGCCACTTCCTGATCTGGGAAATTCGGATGTAAAGCTACTTTCAAATTTTCATGACGGACTTCAGCCTCTCTGAGTATCTTCTTAGACGATGTGGTCACCGTGGCGCACTCAGCGGGTATCAAGATAGTGCTACGGATAGTGACTATTCCTCCGTCGACCGGGAACTTAAGCATTCCGTGGGCTGTGGATGGTACCGCTTGGATTTCTCTTATTCTAGGTCTTCCAATGATACCATTGTACGGTGATAATGACCTTACGATCATGAAATTCATCCATGCTTTAGTAGAATGATCTGCATCTCCTATTGTTACCAAAAGCCTAAGTTGTCCCAGCGGTCATATAGTTTCTCCACTAAAACCGGTTGACGATGTCGTTGCTGCGACCATTTGGTTCTTGATTTTGGGTCAGAGCCGGTTGAAGCAGTGCTCGTAGAGCACTTCTGTTGAGGAACCCCCGTCTACATACATGCGGTTGATCATGTGTCCGCCAATTTCCGCTTTCTGTCCCCTTGGTGGTAGTCAGTGGTGGGAACGTAATTTCGCTAACACATGCAAAGCTTTGAGTCACTTTCTGCCTTGTCATTCTATGCCATGGTTGTACCATATAGATTGCCAGGGACTTGTCTTTGGTCGGGGCTTCCTTCTTTCCAACCTTCGTTTGATCTCGACCTTGCTTAATTTCTTTAATTAAATGCGAGAGCTTTCCTGCTGGCACCAACTCTTTAATCTGCTTTTTTGACTGCATACATTCATCCGTGTTGTGTCCTTTATCATTGTGAAAGTCGCAAAACTTGTTGCTGCTTCTCTTCTCCACTGGGGTTACCATGGGTGGTGGTGGTTTGATCTCAACCTTGCTTAATTTCATTAATTAAATGCGAGAGCTTTCCTGCTGGCACCAACTCTTCAATCTGCTTTTTTAACTGCATACATTTGTCCGTGCTGTGTCCTTTATCATTGTGAAAGTCGCAAAACTTGTTGCTGCTTCTCTTCTCTACCGGGGTTACCATGGGTGGTGGTGGTTTGAACTTTCCCGCTTTGGTCGCGAGGATTTCTTTGGGTGTTCTGGTAAGGGGTAAACCTGTTAGACCCCCGTCATTCCCTTGGCTGACCTCGGAAGTCAGATTTTTGCTCTAAAACATGGCGCTTGGGTTGGTCCTGTGGTTTTCACGATGTGTGACCTTTCTTTTTGGAAGTGGCAGTAGCTTCTCCTCGTATGAAGGCAGTTGTGGCTGTCATCATTTATTCCATGGTCTTTGGAACGTATTCGTTGAGGCGCTTTGTCAATTCAGGGTTGTTAACCCCATGCATGAATCCGGAGCTTCGCATGCACTCAGGGCCCCCTTCATGCGTCTATCAACCTTGAATCGCTCCATGAAATCCTTGATGGTCTCTCCATCCCTTTGCTTGATATTGTGGATTTCCACTGGATCTTTGACGTACTTCTTTGGCTGCATAAAGGCCGCTTTGAGATCCTTGTATCCGTCTATGCTTTCTGGAGGAAGCTCATCGAACCATACTCCCGCGGCCCCTATTAGGGTAGAATTAAACATATGACACCACGTAGGCATTGCCCAACGTTCCACCTGTGCTGCGGCTTGGAAAATTTTCCCGTGATCCTCTGGTCTCCTGTTCCGTCTTAGGCAACTATAAGAGTAATTCCTAGATCGAATAGGCAACTATTCGAGTATGTAGCACTTTGTTCTTATATCAAGTAAACTTGTTTGAAGGACCCTACACAAGGAATGAAATACCGTTAACCTTATCGTGGGAGCGGAT
>BQNB010157478.1:0-15146 GCA_026074375.1 Tanacetum coccineum | reverse complement strand
GGTATTTCTTCATAGCATGGTTCTAGAGTTGATGGTAGGTCATATCTTCTGAGTTGTGCGATTGATGGTAGTGAAGCGAATAGAATTATTAGCTATTTCAAGTTAGAATTTGAGAATTATAGTTTTACTTAGTACTTCTTAGTTATGGGAGCGTTGATGTAGTCGTATGAGAGAATTGGTTGTTGAGGCATAACGCTGGGATGGTATGCCACAAGAAGGTAGTTAAAATACCTTAGTGAGCGAAAAAGTGTTTAAGGTTCGTGAGGAAACGGACTAAAGAGGATGCGAGGTCTCGTAGGAGTACCAAAGCATATGAGTCAAAATTTAGCGATACTTTAGTAGTATGTGAGCTTCTCAAAGTGTTTCTTAGGATTTAGTGGGTTTTACCCCTCGTCGTGAAGAAGAATTTCGCATTGAAAGTACAAGGAGCGACGCCAAATTTGCGAAGGCTCGAGTCGTTTAAACGCCTTTAGAGAGGCAAGAGTTGTTGGAATAATTACAAGAGTTGCAAGGTAAAGGTTGGCTCGAATAATAACTCGTGGTGGGAAGTGTCTGTATTGCTTGATAGGAAGGAAGGTAGGTAGTTTAGGATGTGCCTGGATTATCTCGAGAAGTGTGGGATAGAAAATTTGTTCGGATTGCCACCAAGGGAGGGTGTACAAGGATGACGTAGCTAAGATTTTTTTAGGATGCGTAATGGACACATTGAAGTTTACGGCTATGCCTTTTAGGTTAACCAATGCACCAGCGGTTTTCATGGAGTTAATGAGCCGGGTGTGCATGGTCGTATATTGACAAGCTAGTTATTATATATATACAGACGATAATTAAACCGACTTGAAGTCTAAGGAGGAGTACGATACGCACGTAAAGATGATCTTGAAGTCACTGAAGGAAGAGAAGATGTACGTGAAGTTTTCCAACAACCTGAAAGCGGAGCAGAGCGGAAGCTATCTAGATGTGGAAGGAATCAAATGGGTAATGAGTCGATCTTGGCATTGCCGAAAGGAGTAGACGATTTCGTAGTATATTATGACGCGCGAAGCAAGGATTTGGAAGCATGCTTGGAAAAAAAAAGAAGGTGATTGCTTGTACGTCGCGACAACTGAAGGTTCTTATAAAGGATTGCATGGCTAACGTGGTAGGTTTTGCCTTATAATTCTAGAGGCATTAAGTGAGCGAGACATGGAGAGTAATCTATATGGATCATGAATGTCTTCAACACACTTTCAATCGGAAGGATTGAACATGAGGCAAAGATAATGGATGGATGTTATTTAGTGAGTTTGATTTCGAGGCAAGTACCATCTGGGAAAGGCAAATGTAGATGTTGTACCGTAGAGTAGGAAGAAGGAGTGAAGCCAAGAATGAGTTTGAGATAGATGTACGATGATCTGATCTAGGTTTGAGAAAAGGATGTTGGTGGCATAAGATAAGATGTCCAAAGCAAAGAACGCGTCAACATAAGATGTTGTGTGGCTTGGACCAACGAGTGTGAAAAGAGATAGAGAGTGGTTCATAATGCTTAGATAAGGTTCGGACCTCCATTTGGAGAGATGTAAGGACCTTGGCTATTGGAGAGGCGTATACGACAAAGTATTCTATCCATCCTGGAGCGGATACGATGTGGTGTGGTTTTAGGTTAAACTGATCGATGGATGAGTCATGGAAGGAGGATTATAATAGTTGCTATCGGTTAGTAAGTATTTAGCATATTCGAAAGAGGAAGTTGAGTATCAAGGGTCTTAGGATTGTTGCTACAACCTGAGTTACCCGAGTAGAAGTGGGAAAGGATAACTAAGGATATTGTTGTCAAGTCTTATCCAAGGTGAGTAGTGGATACGATGCGATTTGGGTGTAGTTAATGACTTGACTAAGTAATCTCTTTACTAAGCATGCTTAGGCGAAGTACGGTAGATTTAGTGGTACTTGGGATACTTATCTTTTCGTGAGATGAGTTTGTCCCTAAGGTGGGGATTATCATTCGGGTATGAGATGTGCTTCACTTGGAGCATTGTGTGGAAAGGAATGTAGGTTACCGTTTTATGGGCAGTAAACTAGAGACAACGAGATTGGATGAACCGAATTTGGTTCAAGGATTATGCTAGTATGAGGTTTAACCGTTAGACTTGAGGCTGGTAATTGAGTATTACCTAGAGTATTCAGTTTGAAGGGTGTATGATGTTTTGAAAAGTATGGTAAGTTGATTTTCCATTTGGTAAGAGGTCCATTTGAGATTTTTGAAAGGATTATCGGTTAAGATTACCTAAAAGAGTTGAGGAGTGTGCATGACACGTTTCGTGTGTCAAAATTTGAAGTATTTGGTAAATGCGAGTTTGCATGTGCCTTTAGAGGTAATTAAAGTAGGCAAAACTTTGGTTTTGCTAAAAGATTAGTAGAAATTAATGTTCATTGAGTTAAGATTCGATTGGACTTGAAGGGAGGTCTTTAGGACTTCAGGTAAACTGAGTATCCACACTTGTTCGTTGAGCAAGGAATCATTGGGAGTCTTAGTTGAAGTTGGGTACGTAAGGTTTCTTGTAGACCTTAGTATGCCCTTAGATGTGTTTGTGATTTTGGATTAAAGTTATTTTATGAATAAACTCGAAGTCGAGCCGATTCTTTAAAAATGTTGGGCTTTGTAACAACTTATAACTTGGTTTCAAGACAGTTCTTGTTTGATGAGTTGCGAGACCGGGTTGTAAATGACGTTGTTACACAACTTAAGGTTTTTAACGAGTTTCCTTGATGACGGGCGAGGTTCAGGTAGTCATATTTTTCTTTTCGTGTTGTGTTGTTGTGTTGCTAATTGCACCCTTATGAGGGTAAGCAAAGTCATTAGCAGTTGGATTCAGATTGTAGAAGTTGGATGAGATTAAGGTTGACAAGACTCTTTGTTTTGTCAAGGAACCATTGATGTTGTGGATCGAGAGGTCATGATTAAAAGCATAGTATGATAGCATTAGTGAAAGTTCTTTGGGATTCGAAGTGTGGTCCTGAGCTTACTTAGGAACGCATGGATCAAATGAGGTCTAAGTGTCCTCAGTTGTTTGTCGATAGTGCTAATGCCTCGAGTAGTTAAATCTCGGGACGAGATTTTCTCAAGGTGGGGATACCGTGACAACCATGGCTTGAGCAGGTTGGTCAAACCGTAGTGTTGACCTAAATATCTGTTCTATAAGCATTGTTTATGGTTATATGTGATCATATGTATTTATGTGTTTATGAGGTGCTGGTAATCAATCTATTGGGTGTGATCATCTTAATGAGATTGGATTGATGGTGAAGTTTGTTGAGTTAATTTCGTTCACTTTTGAGTGACGGGGAAATGATTATTGAGATTTGAGCGTTTTCGTGTTAAATGTGTAAGTAATATTGTTAAGTTATTTTATGTTAGTAATTTAAGATAAGTTTAGGTTTTAGAGGTTAAGTTAAAAGAAATGAGATATTTGAAGGAGAAGTTTCATTTTAATCACTTATAGTGATAATGGAATTGATTGGGTATTTTGAGAAATTTGGTTTGGTTAATAAGTGTTTGTCTAGGTGATGAATTAAAATGGGAAGCGTGTCAATCGTGAAAGAAATGAGTTTGTGAAAATATGAGAGTTTTTGATAAACTTTCCATATATAGAAAGTGAATTTGGAAATGAAAAGTTATTTTTAGAAATTAGTTTTCAAGCAAAATGGTTTAACAAATTAGCTCAGGTTTTTATAAAATTTAAGGTATAAGGATAATTAATTAATTAAGTAATAAAAGAAAGAATAAAAATATTTTTAGCATGAATAGTAATCCGAATTTTAGTAAATAAAAGAAAAAAAGGGGAATTTTGACTTGGAAACAAATTGTAACTTAGGAATTATCTAGATAATTACTTGTGGGCTATAAATCCAAAACCCAAACCCCTCCCCCCTCATTTGTTCGACCGAATTCAAGAGCAGGAGGAAAGAAAAAAATTAGGGTTTTCTTTTAAGGTAAATTTTCTAATTAGTTCACTTATGGTTTTTATTTTCAATTCTTGTAATCCAACATGTGGATTAGGGTTTTTAAATTAGGTTTATATATTAGGATTGTATCAAATTTTTGGTTCTAGGTTCTAGAATTTGTTGATGTATAGGTAATATATCGATCATTTGTTTATTTGTTTACTGATGGGATCGTCGGTAGGTTTATCTCTTGTGGATAGTCGTTTAATTCACTGCAGAAATTTTGTCAGACTTGTGGAGGTCATATCTCGCGTATAAAAAAGAATCAATTAAATAATTTTCAATATATGGAGATAACTCAGAGAGTCTCTTTCTGAAAAGTCAGGCATCATGAGTTTTTGGTGGTCGGGGAAGTGGGTCAAATGGTCATTACAAAATCAGTGTGTAAAACAATGACGAATTTCAGTTTGATTTTTATTTTTCTAAAAATACTTAGCCATTGAGTTAGAGGCTCTAAGTCACGTGAAAGTTAGATCATATATTGTGTGTGTTTTCTAAATTTTGGCTAAGGTCATAGTGAGGTCTAAGTTGGTTAACCAATGTCATACTTTTAGAAGGTCAGATGCTGGACGAATTCTGGACACTATAAATTAATGAATTTCTAAGGGGTATTTGTAAAAGGGTAATGGCTTTGGGAGAGCTATGAGAGGTTCATAGGCCATATATGTAGTATGGTGAATTTTGGTTTAAATTATGGGAGTGTTTAAGTGGTGCGTTTAGGACGCGTAAGTGAGTATAAAATTTTGCTCAAAACCAGAAAGTTTAAAGAGTAGCATTTGAGTATAAATGGCATATGTAAGAGTGGGTAAAGGTTTTAAATAAGAATAGGATTATGGTAGATAGCTTATATATCCATCATAGTTGATGTTACATCATATTGGGTTGAATGCCTAATGGATGGTAGCTTATAATGTGTTTAATTGTTTAGATTGTTCGTGAAGTTTGTGAAGTTTTGTTGGATCCTTTTTGGAAGCAAAGCATCAGGTGAGTTTCATAGTCCCACTTTTAATGTTTTTACATTGGGATGGAAATGATGCAAAGATGTTTTGAATGTGTTTAATAGCTGCGATTATTTGGTTTTACTTGAGGCATGAACGTTTATGTGGTTATTATATGTGGTATGCTTAATGTTGTTATGATTTCTGTGTGAGTCCGGTTAGAGGGTAGTGCTCCTACCTATTTCAAATCTAATTGGAGGATTGAAATAAGATCCCATTAATGTGTGATTCCGGTTGGAGGGTAGTGACCCTACTCATTCCAAATCTAACTGGAGGATTGAAATAAGATCCCATTTCTGTGTGATTCCGGTTGGAGGGTAGTGACCCTACTCATTCCAAATCTAACTGGAGGATTGAAATAAGATCCCATTTCTGTGTGATTCCGGTTGGAGGGTAGTTACCCTACTCATTCCAAATCTAACTGGAGGGTTGAAATAATACTCCATTCTGTGTGGTTCCGATCGGAGGGTAATGGATAACCCCAGGTTTGTTATGTGGATCGTGGGCACGTTCCGTCCCGTTATGATTGATTGTGAATGGTTTGATAGCCTAGGTGATAACTAGCTTAAATTGTTCTGCCATGATAATCGTAGCAAAATTATTTTAATTAAAGGTTTATTTGGTGTCCTAAACCTATGACTCCACAACGTTGTGTTGACTTTTTAAGCTTCATTTTCAGGTTGAGCTTAATGGTGCTAAGGTAGAGGCAGTGGCTAGAAAGAAAAGTTAGATGCTTGGAGTTTATTTTACGCTTTTCTGTCTTTGAATAATTGCGTTTGCATGAATTTTTTGGATTATGTTTGGCATGTCATTTATTGATAGACTATTTCTCTTTAATAAAATCCATTAGGTTTTGGGTGATTTGCTATGATCACTTTGATCACTGATGAAGAAAACTGAGTATAACGAATTTGATGAAGAAGTTGAATATCCCAAACTTGTGTCTTATGTCTTGTACTATCCACGTGATAAAGAAACTCACCCTTCTTCTTCGAGAGTAGACCTCAATCTCTTGACAAAATCCTCATTTATCCTATAAAATGAGACACTGAGCACAATAACGTAACTCCTTTAAGTGATAGCAAAACCGTCATTGCTAGATATGTCAAGTCTTCGTCACATCATTAAAAGTACGAACAAGTTATCATTAAACGTTGTACGCCGTTTAAGATATAATAAGAACACGCATATGTGAAACTCAACTACAACATCAAATGAGTGATAATCAACCGTCTTCGTAATCACATCTTTAATAAATCTCCAAAAACGAGCCATAAAATCAATAAGAATAAACTATTTGAAAAATAGTTCTGTCCGAGATCCAAATCCATCCAAAAACCAAAAAGATATATACCTTGTAGATCCTAGATATCAAGAGCAACCCGCTCTGATACCAATTGAAGGTCCTTATAAACAGGATCTCAATGAGCCTTAAACGACTTATAGTCCTTTGAATAAATCCAAAGATACTATGAGAGACAATAACTGTGAATACAAATATTGACGCGGAATATCAATATCTATACCAAGATGAACACAAGAACAAATATCAAACTTGCTATTACTATTACTATTTGATTGTAAATTCTCAATCAACTCATATGTTTACAATACTATTCTATGTTCCTTTTATAGGCTTAAGGAACCCTAAACGCGTTAAGAGATAATGCTTATCTCTTCCTAAATCAACGCTAATTGATAACTATTACTAAAATTATAACAGACTTAACTAGTACTGCCACTCTACCAGTACTAACTATAATACTGCCAGACTTAATATTAGTACTGCCAGTATTAACTAATACTACCAGACTTAACTGTTATACTACCAGTATTAAGTCTTTTACAATATATTTCCCAACAATCTAGTCAACCATATTAAATACCATAATTAAGTATTCAATATGTTTCTAACTATGTGGTCAACATTAATCAAATGAATTCAATACTTTCCATAATCAATTGTAACTCCTCGATCAACATTAACCACCTCAATAAAGTCTTCAATTATCATTAATGTCTTCAATCAACATAAAGTCTTCAACCATAAAGTCTTCAATCATCATTAATGTCTTCAATCAACATTAATGTCTCTAGTTGAAACTTCTCTTTTATCATTGACTAGTAGCATTAATATTTAACAGTATTAAGAAGACTTTTAATTCCCAACATTTTTGTTGTGAGTCATAAATTCCATTTGAAAGTAAGTTTGTTGTAGCCGATACCATATTGTTTAGGTGTTAAAAACTTCTTTTTTTAAAAAATAAACTATATAAATAAAATGCAACACATTTTTTTTAAATCATCTTTTGATTCTTTTTATGAAAACAATAATAAAAATAAGTTTATGAAAATTTTATTTAAATTTATTTTTACACTTAAAATTATTTGCATTATTAACTAAGGTGATTCTATTGTTTTAAAATGATTGGTATAAGGTTATGAGGGAAAGTTTCCTTGGGTAAAAATTGGTTTTGGTACAAAGGTTCTTAATCTTTTAATTAATGGGTCGTGGTACGTGGTATTATTCGTTGGGGGTGTTTCTAGAAATCGTTGATGTGTTTGTTAGGTCGGAGGTTCGTTCTTCTTGTCGACGTTTACATTCGGTTGATTTTTTTTCTTTTTGGAATCGTGTGATTTTTGGGTCCATACCAATTGGTGCATGTGAAGTTTGAAATTTCCTCATGGCGTGGTGCTAGAGTTGATGTTAGGACGTATCTTCTGGGTGGTGCGATTGATAGTAGCGAAGCGAATGGAATTATTCGCGATCCCAAGTTGGAAGTAGAGAATTCTCGTTTTACTTTTGATTTAGTACCTCTTAGTTATAGGAGCGTTGATGTAGCCGTATGAGAGAATTAGTTGTTGAGGCATAAGGCTGGGATGGTATGCCACAAGAAGGTAGTTAAAATACCTTAGTGAGCTAAAAAGTGTTTAAGGTTCGTAAGGAAACGGACTAAAGAGGATGCGAGGTCTCGTAGGAATACCAAAGCATATGAGTCGAAATTTAGTGATACTTTAGTAGTATGTGAGCTTCTCGAAGTGTTTCTCAGGATTTAGTGGGTTTTACCCCTCGTCGTGAAGAAGAATTTCGTATTGAATTAGTACAAGGAGCGACGCTAATTTGCGAAGGCTCGAATCGTTTAAACGCCTTTAGAGAGGCAAAAGTTGTTGGAATGATTGAAAGAGTTGCAAGGTAAAGGTTGGCTCGAATAATAACTCGTGGTGGGAAGTGTCTGTATTGCTTGATAGGAAGGAAGGTGGGTAGTTTAGGATGTGCCTGGATTATCTCGAGAAGAGTGGGATAGAAAATTCGTTCGGATTGTCACCAAAGGAGGGTGTACAAGGATGACGTAGCTAAGATTTTTTTTAGGATGCGTAATGGACACGTTGAAGTTTACGGCTATGCCTTTTGGGTTAACCAATGCACCAGCGGTTTTCATGGAGTTAATGAGCCGGGTGTGCATGGCCGTATATTGACAAGCTAGTTAACATATATATACAGACGATAATTAAACCGACTCGAAGTCTAAGGAGGAGTACGATACGCACGTGAAGATGATCGTGGAGTCACTGAAGGAAGAGAAGATGTACGTGAAATTTTCCAACAACGTGGAAGCGGAGCAAAGAAGAAGCTATCTAGATGTGGAAGGAATCAAATGGGTAATGAGCCGATCTTGGCATTGCCGGAAGGAGCAGACGATTTCGTAGTATATTATGACGCGCGAAGCAAGGATTTGGAAGCATGCTTGGAAAAAAGAGAAGGTGATTGCTTGTTCGTCGCGACAACTGAAGGTTCTTATGAAGGATTGCATGGCTAACGTGGTAGGTTTTGCCTTATAATGCTAGAGGCATTAAGTGAACGAGACATGGAGAGTGATCTATACGGATCATGAATGTCTCCAACACACTTTCAATCGGAAGGATTGAACATGAGGCAAAGATGATTGATGGATGTTATTTAGTAAGTTTGATTTCGAGGCCAAGTACCATCTGGGAAATGCAAATGTAGATGTTACCATGGAGTTAGGGGGGGGTGGAAAAGGAGGAGAGAGTGGAGAAAAGAGGGGGGGGAAAGAATGGAGTGAAGCCAAGAATGAGTTCGAGATAGATGTATGACGATTCGATCTAGGTTTGAGAAAAGGATGTTGATGGTATAAGATAAGATGTCCAAAGCAAAGAACGCGTCAACCTAATATGTTGCGTGGCTTGGACCAACAAATAGTTGTGAAAAAGTGAATAGAGAGTGGTTCATAATGGTTAGACAAGGTTCGGATCACCATTTAGATAGAGTAATGTACATTAGCTATTGAAGAGGCGTATATGACAAAGTATTCTATCCATCCTGGAGTGGATACGATGTTGAGTGGTTTTAGGTTAACTAATCGATGGTTGAGTATCAAGGGTTTGCAGGATTGTTGCTACAACCTGAGTTACCCGAGTATAAGTGGGGAAGGATAACTAAGGATATTGTTGTCAAGTTACCAAGTAGGAGTACTGGATACGATGCAATTCGGGTGTAGTCAATGGACTGACTAATTCACCCCATTTCTAGCTATGCTTAGGACGTGTATGGTGGATGTTAGAGGTAGTTGGGATACTTATCTTTTCATGAGATGAGTTTTTCCTAAGGTGGGGATTATCATTCGAGTATGGATGTGCTTTATTTGAAACATGGTATGGAAAGGAATGTAGGTTACCGTTTTATGGGCCGTAACTGGAGGGAGTGAGTTGAATGGATCGAATTTGATACAAGAAATAACCAACAAGATAGTGGTAATACAGGAAAGGCTTGAGGCAGCTAAATTGTCGAAAGAGTTAGCTTGGTAGTAGTGAGAAACTTTTGAAATAATGCTGGTAGGTTATGGGTGGTTGAAGGTCTCACCTGGTGAGGTGTAGTACGTTTGGGAAAAAAGAGACAAGGTTAGAACCGAGTTTAGGTAGGACATGTTAAGATCCTTGGATGGATTGGCCTATAGTTCGGTTGAGAATTCATGTCTTTATGAGCTGAGTGACTAAATTGGATTGGGAGGTGCGAAAGTTTTAGTAAACCTGAATTTGCATGATTTTCTTAGATACATTGAGCTTTGTAACAACTTATAACTTGGTTTCAAGACAGTTCTTGTTTGATAAGTTGCAAGACCGGGTTGTAAATGACGTTGTTACACAACTTAAGGTTTTTAACGAGTTTCCTTAATGACGGGCGAGGTTCAGGTAGTCATATTTTTCTTTTCGTGTTGTGTTGTTGTGTTGCTAATTGCACCCTTATGAGGGTAAGCAAATTCATTAGCAGTTGGATGAGATTGAGGTAGACAAGACTCTTTGTTTTGTCAAGGAACCGTTGATGTTGTGGACCGAGAGGTCATGAGTAAAAGCATAGAAAGATAGCATTAGTGAAAGTTCATTGGGATTCGAAGCGTGGTCCTGAGCTTACTTGGGAACGCAAGGATCAAATGAGGTCTAAGTGTCCTCAGTTGTTTGTCGATAGTGCTAATGCCTCGAGTAGTTAAATCTTGGGACGAGATTTTCTCAAGGTGGGGATACTGTGACAACCATGACTTGAGCAGGTTGGTCAAACTGTAGTGTTGACCTAAATGTATCTGTTGTAATGTATGGTTTATGTGATTTGATGTGTGTTTAATGTGTGTTATATGTGTTTATGGAGGTATGGTCAATCAACTAATGAGTGTGATCATCTCAATTGAGCTTGGAATGGGTGATGAAGTTGTTGATTTCATTTTCGTTCACTTTTTTGGTGACAAGAAATGATTATTGAGATTTTAACGTTTTGTGTTAAATGTGTAAGTATTAATTACCGTATACTATTTTGTGTTAGTAATTTAAGATAAGTTTAGGTTCTAGAGGTTAAGCTAAGAGAAATGAGTTATTTGATGGAGAAATTTCATTTTAATCACTTATAGTGATAATGGAATTGGTTGGGTATTTTAAGAGAATTGGTTTGGTTAATATGTGGATCTCTAGGTGATAAAATTAAAATGAGAAGTGTGTCATTTGTGAAAGAAATGAGTTTGTTAAAATATGAGAGTTTTTGGAAGACTTTCTATTTTTAGAAAGTGAATTTGGAAATGAAAGTAAATTCTTAGAGTAAGTTTTCAAGCAAAATGGTTTAACAAATTAGCTTAGGGTTTTATAAAACTTAAGGTATAAATATAATTAATTAATTAATAAAGAAATAAAAAAATATTTTTTTTATGGATGAATAGTAAAATACGAAACTAGTTTGAGTCCTAATCTAATACCTAGTTATAGTTAATCTAAAACACTTCTAGGTAGCCTATAAATACAAAACAAAAATCCCTTAACCCCCCATATGTGAAATCGGCAAAACCAAAGGAGAAAAAGAAGAAGAAAAAATTTAGGGTTCTTTTCTAAGGTAAATTTTCTAATTTATGTTCAATTCTAATTACAATTTTTCAATTCTTGTTATATTCTAATTAATAACACATGTAATAATTAATATGATGGATTAGGGTTCATGTAAGATCTGTAAATTTAGGGTTTTTATCTTTTAAAATCGTTTTTATATTGTTAATGAAGTTAATCATGTGTAATTAGGGTTTTAGGGTTAGTAAATTCGGAGTTAAATTGTTGGCAGTTTAGAAGGGTCATCTTGCGAGAGTCATAACTTGATCATCCGAATAGCTTTTAATGATTTTCAAAAGCCTAAAATTATCTACAGAGAGTCTACTTTCAAACCCCATAGGTTTCATGAATTAAAAGTGAGTGGAAGGTATTTAAATAATTCAAACAAGATTCGTTGTCAAGGCTGAGTTTTTATGTCAGATTTAGGTCAAATTGTGAGAAGTAAAAACCCTATTTAAAATTTGAATTAGACTTATCCCTTCTACAGTAGTTAATTATTATATGTCTATTAAAAGTCCCCCAAAGGAAATTAATTAATTCGAAGTCTAAGTATGATTTTTAAGCCTAAACTTTTTAGTGCGCAATCAGACTCGAATTGGGACTGTTTTGAAGTTTGATTTTCTTAGGAGTACTTGTGTATGTAATTGGCTTTTGGGAGTCACAAGGTAGTTAATATACTCATTAATGAACATAGGTGATTTTTGGTTTGAATTATGGAGGTCATTAAGTCAGGGTTTTGAATGCGATAAGTCACGTCAAAATTCTGCAGTTTGGTACGAATTGTGATTAACTAGTGAAACTTGTTAATGAAGTGGTTAAGGTTGGGTATGGTGTCAAGGTGACCCATGGGGTTAATAAAACATCTTAGACATCCATCATATGAATGTTACATGTACATTAAGCTTTCGGCTTAGTAGCGTGTAACACGAGGTATTTTGTTGCTTAGATTTGTGCTAGTTATTTGTGAAGCCTTGTTGGAAGTTTTTGAGAGCTAAGCAAAGGTGAGTTTCATAGTCCCTCTTTTTAATGTTTTTAAATTGGGATGGAAATGATGCTTGTGTTTTAAAAGGTTTTGAATTGCTGTGATTATGTGTTAAATTGAGTATGGACAATGTGTGACTGTTATATGACTTATTGTTGCACGATGAATGTGTTATTGAATTGGATCGGAGGGGTACGCCTACCCATTGGATCGGGGGTAACGTTCCTACCTATTTGGGGTCCAGGCCTAATTATATATAGTCCTTCAGTGGTAGACTTTTAGGTGCGTAAGTAACATATTGGATCGGGGGTAACGTTCCTACCCAATGGTTGATATTTGTTGGATCGAGTATGTGGATTGCATGTTAGCATAAGTTCATATTTTGCATAATTGTCCTATATTGTTTTGATAATCACAGTAATTGGATTTAAAAGATTGATTTGTGTGTCTTAAACCTATGACTCTCACCAACCATTGTGTTGACGTTTTAAGCATCATTTTCAGGTGTGAAGTCATGAGGATTCTTAAGATAGTGAGAAGTGGCTAGAAAGAGACCTTAAGATGATCTTGAAGTTTATATGTGGATGTTTAGCATTGTATGGATATATGTTGCATGTCTCTTATTGACGAGAACTTCCTTTTCATCAATAAAGACGCCTTTTATGTTTTGCTTAGTTATGGGTATTGTTATGACACTTTGTGTCTATACTTTACTTTATTGTATGCATTTTAGTATTCTTTATATAGACGCCATTGTGTTGTGATGATATCCATTCTCGTTATACCTCACGTTTTTGCCTTGGCAGGGTGTGACAGATTGGTATCAGAGTCTATGGTTATAGAGAACTAGGTGGTTGAGCCTAGACTATAGCGTAAAGGTCCCTCATATAGTTGCATTTTAGGGCATAAGTGTTTGTGTACGTATATATCGTATGTTCCCGCTACCTAAAAGCTTTGAAATTCTTTCTATTTTGAATTACTACTATATAATATGAAATATATACTTTTTCATTATGGGGATCTAATAGTATATACCCCTTTGTTATTGTTTTAGTCATGTCTTCCCCTATCCCCTAGGAGATATCGTTGGGAGATTGTTTACCTCACTAGACCCGCGGAGTTGGGGGACTTTTGAGAGAGAAAATTCAAACCCAAGCGAGGCCCAACATAAGTTTATTTCGTTTTCTACCTCGATGCGTTGCTATAATCGAGGATTGATTTTATATTTTGGGTCACGATGTGACTTCTGTTTCGTTTGGTCGATTGGGATTTTATGTTTCGTTAGGTGGATTATCATGTTTGAGTTATATTTGGATTATTATTAAGTGCTATATGGTAGATGTGTGTTATCATTGAGAGGTGTGGTCTTGGAAGTAAGTACGCGTGTGCAAAAGGTGCAATTATAATTATGGTCGCGAACATAATTATAAAGGTGTCACACACGTGGACTTGTGACTTTGATTGCATTGATCATTGTTGCTTGTATGTATTATGTAAGGATGTAAGTCTGGATAGTTGTGTAGATGGTAGTGTAGATGTGATGTGAGATCCTGTTGAGGATGGTTGTATGGTTAGAGAATTCTTCTCTTAACCGTTGAGCGATTATATAGGATCGAGTTGAGTAGATGGTAAGGTTTCCTTTCATCTATCGTTGGCGGATACATAGGATACCTGTTGGTGTTGTTAGCAATTGTATGGATATATTGTTGCATGTCTCTTATTGACGAGAATTCCTTTTCATTCAATAAATAAATAATAAAATAAAAAAGGAGGCCTTTATGTTTTGCTTAGTTGGGTATTTGTTATGGACACTTTGTGTCTATACTTTACTTTATTGTATGGCATTTTAGTATTACTTTATATAGACGGCCAATTGTGGTTGTGTTGATATCCATTTCGTTATACTCACGTTTTTGCTCTGGCAGGGTGTTTGTGACAGATTTGGTATCAGAGTCTATTTGGGTTGTATATAGAACTGGTGGTTGAGCCTAGGACTATAGCGTCGTAAAAGGTCCCTCATATAGTTGCATTTTAGGGCATAAGTGTTTGTGTACGTATATGTCGTATGTTCCCGCTACCTAAAAGCTTTGAAATTCTTTCTATTTTGAATTACTACTATATAATGTGAAATATATATATTTTTTCATTATGGGGATCTAATAGTATATACTCCTTTGTTATTGTTTTAGTCATGTCTTCCCTTATCCCCTAGGAGATATCGTTGGGAGATTGTTTACCTCACTGGACCCGCGGAGTTGGGGGACTTTTGAGAGAGAAAACTCAAACCCAAGCGAGGCCCAACATCAGTTTATTTCATTTTCTACCTCGATGCGTTGCTATAATCGAGGATTGATTTTATATTTTAGGTCACGATGTGACTTTTGTTTCGTTTGGTCGATTGGGATTTTATGTTTCGTTAGGTGGATTATCATGTTTGAGTTATATTTGGATTATTATATAATGCCTATATGGTAGATTGTGTGTCTATCATTGAGAGGTATGGTCTTTGGAATGTAATATGCGTGTGCAAAGGTGCATTATATTATGGTCGCGAAACATAATTATAAAGGTGTCACACACGTGGACTTGTGACTTTGATTGCATTGATCGTTGTTGCTTGTATGTATTATGTAAGGATGTAAGTCTGGATAGTTGTGTAGATAGTAGTGTAGATGTCATGTGAGATCCTGTTGAAGATGGTTGTATGGTTAGAGAATTCTTCTCTTAACCGTTGAGCGATTATATAGGATCGAATTGAGTAGATGGTAAGGTTTCCTTTCATCTATCGTTGGCGGATACAT